>JBBPML010000128.1:0-64869 GCA_038090275.1 Austroboletus novae-zelandiae | reverse complement strand
CACCTGGTCCTCCCCCGCTTCCCCCGTCCCCCTCATCGACAGACTCTCCAGTCGACGTGCCCCAGTCAACCACCCCCCGTTATCTTTCCCCACTCACCCCTTCCCCCTCGACCAAGACCTGGTCGACGCTACGGCCTACCAGCTATGCCGTCTCCCCCTCTCTTGCACCCTCCTAGACACCATGGAGCCAAACTCCACCTTCACTCATTTGTACAAAACCTTCCTCACAATGTCGCGAATCCTCCTCACCACCTCCGCCCCCACCGCCTCTGCCGAAACCGCCGCTTACCGCTCCCACCTCTCTCACGTCCTTAACACTCTGGAAACCCATATCATCCAGACGATGTATCAATGTGACATGTTGGCTTTCATCGCAGAGGTGGACTCTCACCTACGTTACCCCTCCCTGTCCACCTTCGTCACCGCCCCAGAGACCCCTCCCATATCCGCGTCATCTTCCCCCCTCAATGAGACGGAACTGCATGTTCTCTCTCGCTTCGATCCCCCACAAGTCCCATCCCCTCGCCCTCACACCGCCCTCCAATGCTTCCACTGCCATACGGTCGGACATATCCGCATCAACTGTCCTCGATATCAGTGTAACAAGTGCAAGGAGTATGCTCCAGGTCATCAACGGTTCTCCTGCCCCTCGTGGCCTCGTCGCTCCCCCGTCCTCCCTCCCTCATCCTCGTCAGGTTCCTCCTCTCAGGAATCCTACCATAGGGCCCCACGCCGCCTCCCATTCTCCCGAGCTCGACATTCCCCAGTCGCTCGACGACCCGCCCGCTCCCCCTCTCCCGATATGGACCCCTACGTCTCTTTGGAGGCAGACTTCAATGACGCCGGTTCTGGCTACGGTGACTTCTAAAAGTCTTCGTCATGGACTTGACCCTTAACTGGGGGGTAATGTTACGATTCGCTTATACCCCTACTCTTTTCCCTTCGCCCTTACTCTAGTTTCCCTACAGACATTGCTCTCGCTGTTCGAGTCCCGCTTGAGCCACTTATTATTCCTCCTTTTTCCCTTATCATCGCTTACCTATTTAGCATGACTCATCCGCAGTATCTGCAGTTGTACTGATACCGTTATCTCTGACTCGCTCTCCTTCTTCGCGATTCCATCGCATTCTATAGTCGAGTCACCCCTTTCATGCTCCGCTTCATTCTCTCCTGACTCGTGTATATAAACCCTTCGATACCCTCGATGTATTCCCCAAGTTAGACCTACCCGAATCTACCTTGATCATCGATTCCTCTCGGGCCTCTCCTCGTCCCTGCCTTGCCAAGTAGGCGCTCCCATCGTCCCCCTCGTCATCGCTCCTCCATAGCGACTCCTTCGTCCCTGCATCACGACATACGTTGACCAGGCCAACAGCTCACAACATACCGTTGAGGCTGAGGATAGCGGATCGCCCGTCTATCAACCCTTGCCACGTCAGCTGAATAGCGACGTTAACGTCCCCTCGCCCCTCGTCACTCGGGTCTACGCCTGAGCGTAACAGAGAGGGCGTAGGCGACCTTCTTCTGGTTGGTGTTGTAGACCTCATTGTTGACGATGAGGTAAGCCATGACGGAGTAGTACCATGGCATGGCACGCTTGTAGGATCCATCGAAGTCTTCAGGGACTCCGAGGCGAAGTTCAGTAGGCTTTACCGACGATGGGGTGGTGGTGGTGTGGGACATGGGTGGCGGTGGGGTGAAGGGGTTCGATCTACTGATCGGTGTGGGCGATGGGGGTGTGGGGGCTCGTGGGATCACCAACGAGGACGAGAGAGCGTGGGCGAGGGTAAGATCTTCGTGATCTTCTGGGGATACGACGATATCGTCGTCAGTGGGCACCTCTTCTTGCGAGGTCGAGGAGTGTTCCGAGGGGGACGGAGAGGGTTCGCAATAGCGACGAGGGCCTAGAGAGGGTCTAGGGTTCGGTGGACGATAGGGGTGAATGGTGGGCTAAGGCGAGGCTTGCCCAGTGAAGAGCAAGTTAGACCTTTTGTTACGCTCAGGCGTAGACCCGAGTGACGAGGGGCGAGGGGACGTTAATGTCGCTATTCAGCTGACGTGGCAGGGGTTTGATAGGCGGGCGATCCGCTATCCTCAGCCTCAACAGTATGTCGTGAGCTGTTGACCTGGTCAACGTATGTTGTGACACAGGGACGAAGGAGTCACTATGGGGGAGCGACGATGAAGGGGACGAGGGGAACGCCTACTTGGTAGCAAGGCGAGGACAAGGGGGCCCAAGAGGAATCGATGATCAAGGTAGATTCGGGTAGGTCTAACTTGGGGAATACATCGAGGGTATCGAGAGGTTTATATAGGTGAGTCAAGAGAGAATTAAGCGGAGCGTAAAAGGGGTGACTCAACTATAGAATGCGATGGAATCGCGAAGAAGGGAAGTGAGTCAGAGATAGCGGTATCAATACAACTGCGGATACTGCAGATGAGTCACGCTAAATAGGTAAGTGATGATAAGAGAAAAAGGGGGATAACAAAGTGGCTCAGGCAGGACTCGAACAGCGAGAGCAGTGTCTGTAGGGAAACTAGGATAAGAGTGAAGGGAAAAGAGTAGGGGTATATGCGAATCGTAACAAAACCCTCGCCACAGCTCTCAACACCTATATCGCGGATTTCCGCAACCACGTCGCCAACTCTGGCATCAAGGACGAGAATGTCCTTATCAATTTCTTCGCCAATGGCATCCCTGCCCCTCTCATGAAGCGAATCTTCGCTATGGACACCCCCCCACCTCTATCAACTCTTGGTACGACAAAGCCGTACACTTCCAAACTCAATGGGAACATGCCCAGGCCATTTCTGGCAAAAACCCGAAGACCGAGTACCAGTCTTACTCAAACCTCACCCCTCACCCCAAGGACCGTGCTTGGACTAAATAAAATCACCGCCCTTCCGGGTTTTTAGATGGAGGACCTTGTTCGACGCAAAGTTCCTCCTCCCCCTCTAAATGTACGCATGTAAATGTATCTACCCTTCCTGGAACAATGAAACTCCCCATTCAAATCATCGTCCCATCGCATACATTTAAAGTCGTCGACACCACCGCCCTGATCGATTCCGGAGCCAATATCTCCTGCATCAATTGGAACTTCGTGCGAAAGCACAAACTCCCCACCACCCATCTCCCCCGCCCCCTCAACGTCCACAGCGTTACCCAAGACCCCACTGTTCAAGGAGGAGTCAGATTCTCTACGGAACTCTTCGTTCATATTGAAGGTCTCGCTCACAAAGTAACCTTCTTTGTCATGAACTGCGGAACAACCAACGTAATCCTCGGCCTCCCCTGGCTCAAGGCCACCAACCCCTCCATCGACTGGTCGAACCAGACCATCTCCATTGCCGAATCCATGGATCAGTCGAAACTCCTCCACTCTCTCCACTCGGCCGATTCTAAGCAGCACGACTCCTACTTCCGCTCTCTTTTCCCTAACGACCTCCCTGAAATCCGACACGTCAACGTCGCCCCCGACCACCGACACCTCCCCAGCTTCCTCAAAGACGAGTCCATCGAGGAGTTCAGCTCCGTCCCCATCCCCTACGCCACTGTAAACAGGGTCTTTCGCGGCGACTCTCGCTTCGTCATCTCTGGACCTGCCAACCTCATCGACAAGATCAACACCTCCACGGAACTCGCTGCCAACGCCGAGAAAACTAAGCCGAAACAAGTCCTACCCCCTGAGTACTCTGACTACACCTCAATCTTTTCCAAAGAGGCCACCGAACATGTTCCCCCCTCCCGCCCCTATGATCACGAGATCAACCTAGACACCTCCTTTACTCCCAAAGTCGGGAAAGTATACCCCTTGTCCCCTGATGAATGACAAGCCACCGAAACATTCATCGAAGAAAACCTCGCAGCTGGAAAGATCTGCCCCTCCAACTCCCCCCAAGCCTCTCCATTCTTCTTCGTCAAAAAGAAGAACGGCGGCCTCCGCCCGTGCCAGGACTACCGGTATTTGAACGAACACACCGTTCAAGATGCCTATCCCCTCCCCTTAATCTCCGACCTCATTGACAAGCTCAAAGACGCGAAGCTTTTCACCAAGTTCGATGTCCGATGGGGCTACAACAACGTCCGAATTAAAGACGGACATCAGTGGAAAGCCGCCTTCGTCACCCATAAAGGCCTTTTCGAACCCACAGTTATGTTCTTTGGACTAACCAACTCACCCGCAACCTTCCAGCGATTTATGAACAACTTGTTCCGAGACATGATCACTGAGGGATGGCTCATTGTCTACATGGACGACCTCCTCGTCTACTCCCCCACCGAAGAACTCCACGTCGAACATACCTGACACGTTCTCCAACGCATGCAGGAACTCGACCTGCACCTCAAACTCGAGAAGTGTCGCTTCGGGGTGACCGAAGTCGATTACCTTGGAATGATCGTGAAACCTGGTCAACTCACTATGGACCCTGTCAAGCTCGATGGGATCGCATCCTGGCCCACCCCCGAAAAGCTCAAGGATGTTCGATCGTTCCTAGGCTTTGCCAACTTCTACCGCCGGTTCATTCCGGACTACTCCTCCATTGCCCGCCCCCTGATCGACCTAACCAAGAAGGATACCCCTTGGGAATGGTCCCCCCTTTGCACCGCCGCCTTCACCCGGCTAAAACACCTCTTCCTGAAGGAACCTGTTCTTCAACTCCCCGACACCTCTGCCCCTTTTGCCATCGCCACCGATGCCTCAAAATATGCCTCTGGTGGAATCCTCCTTCAGACCGATACCAATGGCGATTGGCATCCCTGCTCCTATATCTCTCAGTCCTTCAGCCCGGCTGAGAGAAACTATGACATCTACGATCGCGAACTCCTCGCAATCATCCGCGCCCTCCAATCCTGGAGACAATATCTCCATGGCTCCCCCCACCCTGTCCAGGTCTTTACGGACCACAAAAACCTCACATATTTCCGCTCCGCCCAGAATCTCAATCGCCGTCAAGCCCGCTGGCTTTTAGACCTTGCAGACTATGACCTCAAGCTCTCCCACGTCCCCGGCAAATCCCTCGCCAGTCCCGATGCCCTCTCTCACTGCCCTGACCTCGTTTCCGATGAAGACGATAACTCTGGAGTCACCCTTCTTCCCCAATCCCTCTTCGTCAACCTCATCGACACCATCTTCTCCGAGCATATTTCGGACGCTTCCAAATGAGACTCTGTCGTCCAGGACTTCCTCCAAATCCTCCCTGGTCCTGACAGCTCCTTCGATCATGCCCCCCCTCTTCACCTTCCAAGGACGCACTTACATCCCCGCTGACAAATCCCCTCGCCGTGCCATTCTACAACGGTGCCACGACCACGAAACGGCCAGCCACCCCGGCTATCTTAAAACCCGCCAACTTGTCTCCTCTGAGTTCTACTGGCCCAGCCTCACCCAATACGTCCGAAAATACATCAAAGGTTGTGCCATTTGCCAACAAAACAAGGCGAACACCCACCCCACCTCCCCCCCTCTCCTCCCCATTAAATCCACCTGCACCCGCCCCTTCCAACAGATCTCTTGCGATCTCATCACCGACCTCCCCCTCTCCAATGGTTGCGACACTTTACTGGTCATTGTAGACCATGGGCTTACAAAGGGGGTGATTCTCTGCCCCACCAAGAAAACCATCACTGCGGAGGGAGTCGCATCCCTCTTTTTCCTCACTGTATTCCGACGATTCGGCCTCTACGACAAGATCATCTCCGATCGCGGGCCACAGTTTGCCTCATCCTTCGCCAAGGAGCTCTCCCGACTCCTCAGATACTCCCTCACCCTCTCCACTGCCTACCATCCCCAAACGGATGGCGAAACCGAACGAGTCAACCAGGAGATTGAAACTTATCTCCATATCTTTTGCGGAAGCAACCCCTCCTCCTGGTCCAACTTAATTCCTCACGCCGAATTCACCCATAACCACCGCCCTCACTCCGTCACCGGGCAATCTCCGTTCTATCTCATGATGAGATACGAACCCCAAGCACTCCCAGAAATCTTCGCCCAATCGAAGATCCCTGCCCTTGAAGAGCGCCTCCGCTCCCTCACTGCTGCCCGCAATGAAGCCCTCACTGCTCATGAGCTCACCAGACAAACCATGGCCGCATGTTTCAAGAAGTCCTTCTCCCCCTTCTCCAAGGGAGACCAAGTCTGGCTAGAAGCCAGGAACCTCAAACGCTTCGTTGTCAACCCCAAATTCGCATCAAAACGCAAAGGACCTTTTACCATCACCGAGGTCCTCTCATCCCTGACCTATAAACTCTGTCTCCCTCGTACCTGGAAGATTCATCCCGTCTTCCACACCTCCCTCCTATCGCCCTATCGCGAAAACCGCGTACACGGCCCAAACTTCCCGGCACCCCCACCTGATCTAATCGATGGCCAAGAAGAGTACAAGATCGAAAAAATCATCAAACACCGCAGGTCCCTGATGGCCCGGCAATACCTGATCTGATGGAAGGAATACTCCGCAGAAGAAGATTCCTGGGAACCCAAACAGAACCTACAGAACTCTGCAGATATCCTGAACGGATATAAACAACGTCACAGCCTCTCACCCCCTCAGACCCTCTCCATTGCATCCATCATGTCCATCCCCACCACCCCCACCTGCAACAATGCCTCTGATATCGTCGAAACCGGCTGGTCATCCACCGCCAACGCCCAAGACCAACTGGACCCCACATATGAACTCCCTGTTCCCCCCTCCATCCCCTCCAATGACATCTGGGCCCAATACACTTGGTCCTCCCCCGCTTCCCCCGTCCCCCTCATCGATAGACTTTCTGACCGGCGTGCTCCGGTCAATCACCCCCCGCTGTCCTTCCCCACCCATCCTTTCCCCCTTGACCAAGACCTAGTCAACGCCACCGCCTACCAACTACAATGTCTTCCCCTCTCCCATGCCCTGTTGGACATCATGGAGCCCAACTCTATGTTCACCCACCTCTATAGAACCTTCCTCACCATGTCGCACATCCTCCTCACCACCTCCGCCCCTACTGCCTCTGCCGAAACTGCCACCTATCGCTCCCATCTCTCTTGCGTCCTCAGGACTCTGGAAAGTCATATCATCCAGATGATGTACCAGTGTGAGATGCTAGCCTTTGTCACAGAAGTAGACTCCCACCTTCGTTACCCCTCCCCGACCACATTCGCCACCGCCCCAGAATCATCCCCCATCTCTGCGTCGTCATCCCCCCTCAATGAGATGGAGTTACACATCCTCTCTCGCTTCGATCCCCCACGAGCCTCCTCTCCTCACCCCCACGCCACTCTCTAATGCTTCCACTGTCATACCGTTGGGCATATCTGCATCAATTGCCCTCGCTACCAGTGCAACAAATGCAAAGAGTACGCCCCAGATCATCAACGATTCTCGTGTCCCTCGTGGCCTCGTCGCTCCCCCATCCTCCCTCCCTCATTCTCGTCGGGCTCCTCCTCTCAGGAATCCCATCGCAGGGCCCCGCGCCGTCTCCCATTCTCCCGAGTTCGACATTCTCCAGTTGCTCGATGACCTGCCCACTCCCCCTCTCCCGACATGGACCCTTACGTCTCAATGGAGGCAGACTTCAACGATGCCGGTTCTGGTTACAGTGACTTCTAAGTCTTCGTCATGGACTTGACCCTTAACCAGGGGATAATGTTACGATTCACGCATACTCCTACCTTTTCTCTTTCACCCTTACACTAGTTTCCTACTGACATTGCTCTCGCTGTTCGAGTCCCACCTGAGCCACTTTATTATTCCTCCTTTTTCTCTTATCTTCACTTACCTATTTAGCGTGACTCATCCACAGTATCCACAGTTGTATTGATACCGCTATCTCTGACTCACCTCCCTTCTTCACGATTCCATCGCATTCCATAGTCGAGTCATCCCTTTTACGCTCCACTTCACTCTCTCTTGACTCGCATATATAAACCCCTCGATATCCTCGATGTATTCCCCAAGTTAGACCTACCCGAATCTACCTTGACCATCGATTCCCCTCAGGTCCCCCCAGTCCTCGCCTTACTGTTGAGTAGGCGCTCCCTTCGTCCCCTTCATCGTCGCATCACCGTAGCGACTCCTTCGTCCCTGCGTCACGACATACGTTGACCAGGTCAACAGCTCACGACATACCGTTGAGGCTGAGGATAGTGGATCGCCCGTCTATCAAACCCTTGCCACGTCAGCTGAATAGCGACATTAACGTCCCCTCACCCCTCGTCACTCAGGTCTACGCTTGAGCGTAACAGTTTTCCATCTGAGGAAGATGAATGGATTAAAGCCTCAGAGTTGATACATGCACAGGATGCTGTCAAAGCATTCCATAGGAAGCATCCCGCAGCCGCACACCCCACGAAGATGATGAAAATTCATCAAATCGAACCTACCCCCCTTGCACCCAGCTCACATCCGATTGACCTTCCCCATGATGAACTCTGCACCTGTTCCCCCTGTTCCGGAACCTCCCTTACCTTCACTGACTCTGAGTTTCTCGAGTTCAGGAAGTCCTTTAAATGTCTCAACAACTCGCTCTTTGAGATCCCACCATCTCCGCCTCCCACATCTTCACTGCTTTCGTGCAAAGAGTCTCATTCTCAAATTCACTCTTGTTTCTGTAAAGACAATTATTGTGTCTACCACCGCTGAGGACATCAGTCATTAGAAGGGGGGTAATGTCATGACTCTTTTCGCCTTACTCATACCTATGCTCACATGTGACTTCTTCGTCATCCATATCACATGCTGGCACTTGTTCTTCGGCATTCCATGCCCTTCTACTCATTCTTTCCTTTTATGGTCCTAGGGCCTGCCCTATAGATAGTGCACAGACCATCAGCTCATGTATATAAGGAGTCGCTCCACTGGTAGGATGCTCCCCATCTTGAGTTTATTCATTGCTTTGGCAAGTAACCTTCTGGGCAACCTAAGGCCTTTTCATTGGTCCTGATAACACCATTGAGTGGAGCTAACTGATTATACGGTTGATGTTGTATAGAGCTGTCGTCTCGATGTCGCATTCGTCATCCGGACGGTCTTAGGTTGATATATCGATAAGGTTTGTGTTACGGTACCAATGCACGCGAGGGTTTGTTTCGTGCTCCAATGGGGATGTCGATGATGTTTGAGTCGTTTGCCGATCTTCGGCCCGGCCGGGCGTCTCCGATGGGCACCCGATGGGATCCCGTACCAACAGTTCGAACAACATCTGCTTCAGGACTATAAAATGGGGTGAGATACAATAATGTTTCAGCCACTGCTCATCAGATAAGAATGTCGCTCAATTCACTATTGCACAATGCTACTCACTCGGCGTCACAGGTAATGGAGCCAGCTCTAAAATACGCTTTTGTCGTCGCCATTGCTTGCTCAGCGGTCTGGATTCTCTATACGTGGCTTCGTACATCCCGTCTGCTGGTCCGCACAACAGACCTTCGAGGACCACCCAGCGAGAGCTTCCTCTATGGTGTCGGAAAGCGCGCTCTTGATTCCCAAGATGGGGGTGCAATATATGAAGCTTGGGCACAAGAATACGGTCTCGTATACGCCGCTCCATCAGGTCTTGGACGGAAGAAAATCATCCTATGCGATCCCAAGGCACTCGCACATTTCTACACCAACGAAACTTGGACGTACATTCTGACTCCATATGCCAGAGAAATAACAGCGCTCTCCGTACGTGATCGAAGTTCCACAGGATGGGCGATACTTACTTTGACCAAGATCGGAAAAGGCATTATTTGGTCACATGGGGAGGATCATAAGAGGCATGTCCTCGGATATGTTTTTTAGGAGAGATATTAATGATTACATCACCAGACAACGGAGGTCTTTGATCCCTGCTTTCAGTACTGTCGCCATTCGGCAGTTGACACCCATTTTCTATGACACTGTTTACAAGGTTGGTTTGTCATCTTCTGAGAAAATGGATTCTTTCTGAATCAAATTTATCGAAAGGCAAAAGGAGCTTGGGACACGCTCATCGAATTGAATGGTGGAGATAGTGCAATTATCGATGTGCAAAATTGGTGCGTTTCATCCGAAACACGTCCGTACCATCATTTTCTAACTTGACGACGTTCAAGGATGAACCACATATCGTATGTTTCTCTTTAACGCTGTTATGCGATAAACTCATGGTTATTGTAAGACTCGACACTATCGGTCTCGCGGGGTTCTCTCATGATTTTGCAACGCTCGAAGGAAAACACTCAGGCGTCGCTGAAGCTTTCGACGAGTTCAGCGCAGTACCCAAGGGCAAGACGGCCCTTGATTCAGGGCTCATGACTCTGGGACTTATCTTCCCATTTCTCGCACGGATGCCTACAGAACGAGCCAAGCTCATTGCAAAACTCAGCGTTGCATTAGGGTCGATCTCAAATGTCTTGCTTGCACGGACGCAGAAAGAAGTGGAGATGGGTTTCATTGAAGGCCAGGGAGAGGACAAGTCTATCATCGGTTTGCTTAGTATGTGGTCATCTTTCAAGGGTTAATGCGCTTGACTAGTGTGGAAAAAAGTCAAGGGTGCAAATACCGATTCGGGTTACTGCTTAACGCCAGAGGAAGTGAAGGCCCAGGTGACAGATATTGTTTGCCCATCTCGATGTCTGTTAACCTACTATGTTGCTGTATAGATGAAGGTATTGGTCATGGCAGGATATGAGACAACATCTGGTGAGCGTGTATTTCTACAATTTTTCATCCACCACTCACGTGCATCTTTACTCCAGTCAGCCTGAGTGTAAATACGATATTGGCACTATGTCGCTGAGCATTGACCGATTGCTATTGCAGTGGGCGCTGCTAGAACTTGCTCGAAACCCGGACGTGCAGGAGAAGCTGCGCAATGAGCTTCTCGAGCATGGCTCAGACCCAACCTACGACCAACTGATGAACAACCTTCCCTATCTTGATGCCGTAGTTCACGAAATCCTTCGCATGCATTCACCTGTCACCGAGTTTACCCGCATCGTACGTCTTAGCATTCTTTCCGTTGTAAGCTGTCTTCCTGATCATCCATTCTGCATCGCAGGCTACCAAGGACGATATTGTCCCACTTTCGCAGCCCATCTGTACGAAATCTGGGATGTTGGTGGACACTCTGACAATCGCCAAAGGTACTCTGATTGGTATCTCAATCGAGTCGATAAATCGTTGCGCCGCGTTCTGGGGCAAAGATGCCAAATCGTTCCGCCCTAGTCGGTGGTTGGAAGATGGCGAACACGGAGGAATACCTCACATGGCAAAGGAAATCCGGGGCTATCGCCATCTACTCACGTTTTCGGAGGGACCGAGGACGTGTCTGGGCAAACACTTTGCGGTGGCCGAGTTCAAGGTGTGTGCACCCTCGTGCCGGTAGTGTAGCTTACTCATGTGTTTCTTTGGGGTAGGTGGTGCTGTCGGTGCTCATCAAGAACTTTGTCTTTGAGTTGCGTGACGGTATCGATACCAAGATTGAAATAGGGCGAGGGGTATTACCAAGACCGATGATTGCAGGCGAGGTGGGGTGCAAGCTGCCTTTACGCGTACGACCTTACGCCACCTGAAGCAAGTATATGCAGAGGCTCTGGATATTATGCGACTACTGACTACAGCGGCGCCAGCCCACTCACGACTCATCCAATTCAAATAATCGACCTTGTGGTACTATGAAAGAGCAATATGTAAAAGCTTTGAGCCAATCATGCATTATACACTGTACGCATACACGCTATCGCTTCTGTAGTTTGATCAGGTAGTGGTGTCATTCACAGATTCATCAATACCAATGCAGACATCGTTTTAACTCAGACCCCTAAATTGAAAATGGATATTAGATTGATCTACGCTAGTATGATCGAGAGTCCCGTCCGTTATAAGTTACACTCCATACCGATCATCTCAAAGCCTTCCATCTACTTCCCTCACGCTGCCATCTGCGAACGGCCAATCATTGTATCCCTTCGGAGTCAAGTTTCCTGGCAAATAGAATGTTGATCGGTCCGCAGATGTCAGAGGCAAGTTCTTCAGCAGTCGCTCTGGGAGATCGGGCTGCCAACAAATCAACAAATCAATCATCAACAGCGAAAGGAGAAACTCACGTTTGGCATATACAACCGCCCAAAGGCAATCAACCCTCCCTTGTCCTCCGCGGTGCGTAATGCTAAATCGCGGGTATATCCACCAGCGGATATGAACACCCTGTCCTCACCACCTTCACCACTTTGCCATATCTCACGCAAGAAATCACTGCTCTCCTCCTTTAGCTCACCCGCCGCGCCTGATACGCGGGGCTCTATAACATGCAGATATGCCAATCTGGGGTGCTTGTCCCGCAGCGCCGCCGCGAGGTAGCCAAACGTTGGTCGAGGATCAGGCATTCCCATGTCTCGCGTAAGAATGAGTACAAACAAGACATTGAGCAGAAGATCAGCACACAACTTACCTTGAGACGTGTTCCAGGGACTGATCCGAAGTCCGACGCGGTCTTCGCCCACAGCGTCTACGACGGCATCCACGACCTCTCTGGTGAACCTCGTCCGCCCTTCTTCGTCTCCTCCCCATCTATCCGTGCGCTTGTTAGACACCGTTTGAAGGAATTGGTCCAAGAGATAGCCGTTTGCGCCATGGATCTCTACACCGTCGAATCCCGCACCGTGGACGGCATTGCTTGCTGCCTTCGCATACGCGGCAATGTACCCATTGATCTCGGCCTCAGTCAATGGACGTGGCGGCCTTGCATTTCCAATCAGCGTGACGTCCGAAGCGGAAACATACGGTGAGCGAGGGTCTTGCGACTCGAGCACTTCAATGTCTGCGGCACGACCGAGCGCCCAAAGTTGGAGGAAGATGTACGACCCCTTGGCGTGGACGGCGTCTGTCACCTATGTCACACACAGACGTGAGATGGACCACAACATAAGAAGGGTGTGCATACCTTTTTCCAACCTTGGATCTGTGCGTCTGTGTAGATACCTGGTGCATGTGCGTATCCGCCCGCGTCGTGAGAGATGAACGTTGCTTCGGTGACAAGCAACGATCCTGGGGCTGAGCCGCGCTGGGCGTAGTAGGATGCCTGTTGAGGCCCGGGAACATGAGAAGCGTGTGCTCGGAAGCGCGTCAGAGGAGCGAGAACAACGCGGTGTTGAAGGGCCATCCGGCCAACCTGGATGGGCTTGAAGAGTGCGGCTGTCTGCTGTATGGCCATGGAATAGAGATGTCGAAAACTGCAGGTTCGTTGTGATACTGAATCGACGTTTCTGGCGCCATTTTATACGGCCAAAGTGCTGAGCACTTCGGAAGATTAGCCAAGGTCAGTGTTACCAATATTGATTCCGTGCTTTGGAGGCAATGTTAGTCATTTGGTCCCGCATCGGAGATTACTAAGCAGCAGGCCACCGGGAACACTCGAAGCACAAAAATACTAGCCAATAGTAGGATTCACGAGGTCTGTGTTACCAATGCGCGTGACCGGGATTTGTGGCAATAGTGATTTCGATATTACAAAAGCGGAGTGAATTCATGAGTTGTCAAAGCTATCACAAAGCGAAAAGTGCGAGCAATCGGAAACAACGGCGATGGAAAGAAGGAAAGGACAAAGTAGAACTAGGCTCCGAAATGCACACAGAATTCGCTGATCAAAAGATAGACACTGCAGCCCCCTCATGATCGTGTGATGGAGCCCGTATGCCGCACGGTGATGATTCAGACGACCCGACTCGTCCGTCATATTCTTTGCAAAGAACGACGTTTCTTCTCCTTTGCGGAATCGGACAGAAATTGATCACAGAATTCTGGAAGAAGCTGCTTCAGCCTTTCGGCCAGAGCACCCGTCAGCACCGTGTCATAAACGATATCCATTTAATGAGGTGCTTAGATCCTGAAGTCCAGTCCTTGCCTATACCTTTTAGTGATTGCGCCGATGATGGCCGGAGTCGTGACTCGCAGTAGGAAGATTGCCTTGGGCCATGGCAAAAAGTCAGCTCAGTACGCGTGTCGTGACGCTTTAAATACCATGGTTGAATACATCGACAGCTGGGGATACGGTAGCACAAGATGGGCGAAACCCCGATGGGTTTCCCTGCCTGAGGCGGAGCTCGAAGTGTTGGGGAGGGAGAGAATTGTGAGGGCGGGTTGGGCACCGAGCAGCGAAGGTCGCTCTTCGACAGAGTCGAGCGTGGGAGAGGGCGTGGTGGCGATGATTCCTACGAGGACCAATAAGGGCGAAGTGAACCTGAAGAGTAAAAGGCAAAGTCCGCTTCACCGCTTATTTACATAGTACGCATAGAATAAAACCTAGGCGAGAGGTCTAACATTTGAGACCGGCTTTGCCGAGGTCTAGGCCTCCAGGTCCAATCAAAGAGCATGAAAGGCACACGAAAGAAATGTTACGCGGTAACGTACTAACGTTATAAGCATCTGTACAGATCATGAACCGGGCCCTAGACCTTCCGGAACTGAACGAAGCCGGAGTTGAACCCACCCCTTGAAGGCTTTGTGTCCGCACAATTACCGCGCCAGTAGAATGGCCGGAGTAGAGGTTCACGGCAACTCCTCCCTGCTTTTACCATGTACCTCCAACCCCTCTCGCCCTCTGTGATACATAATTGGGTTTATGCAGATATGAAAACATCCATTAACTCGTGAATCGTAATTCATCAAGTAAAAGCTCAGCCTCAGGTTGTCGACAAAATGAGTTTGGCTTCTAAGAGGGTGCCAACACATTGCTTCACATGTGCATGCCCAGTGCCGCAACAACGACGAGATGAATAACAGCGCCGGTATGTCCAGACCATCTGTCGTTACCCTCAGGATGCGTTGCTTACTTCACCACCCCCCAAGGCCGACGAGAACCACATAGCGAAGGTCCTGGTTGACATTCGGGCCAACGTAGATTCACCTTTGTTATCGAGGGGAGTACTTTCTACAGGGCGTAAGTAACAGGATACGTAGTCGATCGGTGGAACTCGCCCGTTGACCCGATCTTGCTCAAATAAACGGCGTGGGTGGTTCACGTTTGATCGGACGGTAGCGACTCGGACAATTTTTTTCCATGTGGAGTATCATTGGATTGACAAGATCCAGATCTTGATAGATAAGTAGAGATAAAGGAGTACACACCGAAGATTCGGAGCCGAATAGAACATTGAACTTCATTCTCGGTGCCATGTATATTTTTGGGAAAGCGACTTTGGTGCCGGGGAGAACAAAGTACGTATATGCCTGTCCGTGCGAGTAGAAATTCGACGTGAAAGGTAAGACGTCGCGGAAGAACGACGGTCATGCAATTTGATATACCCACAGACACCCGATTGAAAGTAAGAGCAATGAAATCTTACGTTGTCATCGTCGTCCTTTGGATCCTCGGCCTTTCCGGGTATGTGATTGCACTGGCCCGGTGCAAAATCCCACGATGTCAATGCAAGACGAACAACGTAGGGCATTCACAGAAAAGTAAAAGCTTGAACGTTTGGCGGAGGCGCTCTCAGGCGTGTAACCGGCGACAATAAGTTCGACTTACCCGGACAAAGTACCGGCGCGCAGCGCTAACTCAGGGCAGTTTATTTACGAGAAGCGGTATCCCGTCGAGGCTGTGATAAGAAAGATGAGCGCAACCGAATTAAAAAAACAATGGGAATCGGAAGGCCAAATCACCAACATAAAAAGCCAGCCGGATTCTCTCTCTCACCCCCATCCCTCGATTTCGCGACTCTGTCTGCGCATCTCTGCACATAAACATGACGATGATCGACACATTCAAGTAGCATCGATCCCCTTTCCACCGTCGAACACGCTGTTGACCTTCTATTCCAGCGCCTTCTTAATCGCACTCTTTGTCGTTTCGTCCGCGTTCAGAATCGCAAACGAGTTGGGGAAATTCGATGGGAACGAAGACGAGTTTGATCTAGACCAATGTATAATGCCCGTGGATCCGGTCATGGAGGTGGTCATGCCTTGGGATATCCCCACGCCCTCGGAGTGCGTATCTCTATTGGCCCCTACCCTCACCTTTTAGTTGACGCTGGCTCGTTAGTGAACTCTGGTTTGTTGCCACCAAGATCGGGGTACGTTCCTTCTCCTTGTCATTGTGCCCTCAGAGTAAGGCGCACGATCACGTTTGTGATGACTGACGTCCTGTATTTCTGCCCGTTCCTTGGTTTCATCGTTGTCGCTCGGGTGTTCATATGTTCAGCGACGAATCTGTGGCATATATACAAAACAACAACACACCCTTCATCGACGAGTTCCAAGATGGCAATGAAGATTAAATGCATGTGCTCCTAGAGACCCAAGCAACCTGCGATCGACAAAGGAGGGGAGGGGAAAAAATGATAGCAGAAATGTATTTTTCCTAGACTGTTTTTGCCATTTGTGTACTTCTAAGCATCGTTATCGCTATATTTCCACGTATGTCCTGCATGCAATCCGAGATCGATTGGTTAAATGTTATCAAACCCAGATTCTGGAAGAGTCAATAACAGCAATCAATATACGAAGAAATGCAATACCTTTCGTGCATCTTACAAGGAAAAAGGGAGAGAAATCACTTCCTTCCCAACCCACTCAACTCCCAAGCGAACTTTCTCTGCGCAAATGGCAACTTTCCCACCAACCATAACGTCCAGTTCCGCACAGTCGCCGCGCTGATCGGCAACCACGGGTATACCCACTGTCCTTCCTTGGATCCAATGATGGATAACAGTATTTTGGTAAGCCCGATCACCTCGAGAGCCCGCGCGTGACGTTCTGTCGCGAAATTATGCAAGATTTCATCAGCCTTGGTAAGAGAATTCCCCTCGCTTTCGGCAGCACGGATATGCCTCGTCAGTGCGTCGCCCATGAAGATGGCATCGCGCAGCCCGAGATTCATACCCTGTCCTCCGGCGGGAGAGTGTATGTGCGCCGCGTCCCCGACGAGGAGGATAACACCGCCCTCGGGCTCACCATCAGGCTGGACTACCGACGACCCAGACGCACCCAGGCGCATAAAAAAGGTATCGGCGATTGCAGCATGGTTTCGGAAGCGTGTCGACCAGATAACGTCCTTGATGCTGATAGACTTGGACTTGGGATTGACGGACGGGTCGGATGACAGGCTATATGATCCGAACCGGTCGATGAGCTGTTGAAGGTACGCCTTGGAAGGTGAGCGAGGAATTTCCCCGTCTTCCAAAGGAACACCAGAGCCGATACGGTAGAGTTGGCCAGACAGGTTGTCGTGCCCATTGGCACAGAGATAGTCGTTAAAGGTCGAAGGCATGGGCACGCAGAGGAAGAAACTGTTCGAGGACAGAGTGCCTCCTAAAAAGCAAATGATGTCCTCGGGCGGGGCGTCAAAGGTGACGTCTGCGAGGACCATCTGCCCAAGATTGGATTCTCCTTCGGTCTGATGACTCAGCGGGTCGATGAAGTCAATACCCGCGGTCGTACGAATCTAAGCAAATATGTACGTGAGCCAAACGACATTCAGGATTGCAAATAAGGACTTGCCACTGAGCGCGAGCCGTCTGCACCAACGACATACTTTGCAGTAATCGTTCTGCCATCTTCAAATACAACATCTGTGAGCTGTGTATTTCCTGCGTTGCGATTCATTCCTACGACCTTGAGCGGCCGATGGACAGTGACGCCGGAGTCAGCGAGTTTGGTACCAAGTACGTGTTCCGTTAAATTCTGAGGAATAATCACGGAGAATGGGAAGCGAGTGTAGCGCTTGAGACCAGTAAAGTCTAGACTAATGAGGCTGCCAGAGCGCGTCCCGATCTGCACCTCCGTGGTCTTTGTGCCCTGAGAAATAATGCCGTCGCTGCATCCGATAATGTCGAGGGCCTTTAAGAACAACGCATGTATGAGCATCAGGGGCAAAAGGGAACGGGCAGGGCGCACCTCGAGGGTGGCAGCATGCACGATGAGCGCACGAGAAGTGTTGTCGCCATTCTGCACCGCATCCACAATGACGAAGTCGCGAAACCCGTGGTGGACGAGAGAGAGTGCGTTGGCAAGGCCCGTTGGACCAGCACCGACAATAAGTACGGTAGTGCTATCTGGAAGAGACATGATGGAACGTTGAGAATAGAGCTACCTGGGCGTATCAACCTTCATTCCAGACCCTGAAGAACGAATTAGACATGACAAATCTCGATTTGACTTGCTCAGTTACTTACGTGTAGCGGGTGACTGCGGGCGCGACATATGTCAATCTATGGCGGATTATGTTACGCGGACTCTCATCTATGTACTTATGTAGCATACCCTATGCCCCATGCCCGTAGTATAAGTATGATCGTCCTTCATGTACTTCAGTAGTTCTCTTTGGAACCCGAGAGTTAACACCGTCACTCCGAGATCGGACTCTGAAATATTACATTACGTAACCCCATGCACCGGTTTTCTTTTCAAACAGATCTCGTTCAGAAAAGACTACCACCAAGCTATTTTCTACTCCTGAACTCGATCAGTACTCGCCACCGCGCTCTTCAACATCTTCAGTGGAAATATTATTCCGTGATGAACTTTATGTGTCACCAGACATCATGATGTTGATCCCGGATCAGATCTCACCTAGTTTAGCGCATGCTAACACTGAGTCGGACGGGGCTCGACATGAAAGCCAGCCAGGAATTCGATCTAATCTTTGTATTCCCTCAGCCAGATAAGCTCAGGTATTTTACGCCCTTTTTCTTAGTACATCCACGCGACGCTGACGAATGTTATTCACATGGCGCACTTGCCCCTCTTTCTTGCCTCCGTCACCGCGTGAGAGATACCTGCTCTAGATGTGGGCTTCGTCAACATCACCATCCCTGTCGATTTTACCATCAGTCCAGGGCCTTATTATGGAGGATCTCACCAGCGAGGAGTATAATTAATTTCAACACAACTGTTGCGCCGACTGTCCTTGTCGAAATTCCGCAGATAGCTATCCGGGAGGGTACAGGTATGTTTATTCTCCTTGTGACCGACGTGTGGGTAACTAAAGATATTCTTTCCCAGTCCGTACCAATTCTTAGCCATGAATCAGGTAGGTTACACTTCTGGTACTGGTTTTCTTTGACTTGCGTCGGGACTCATCGCTGCCTTCCTTCTCTGTATCTTCATACATGCGCACAACAACGACATCGTTATTCTGCTCAGTAACTAGCAGAGGCCTCACTGTACTATATGTAGCGTCGTTTTTGTCAGTCCAAATTCGCTCATAGACCTATGCATACCAGACTAGAATTTCACCTCTCCCTCATCCACCCATAGCCTTGGATCTGCTTAAGATCTGAACTCTCGACTTGCTCGGATAGGAACCCCGAACCCCAAAAGCATGATTCAGATGTGCGTCGCCTTTTCGCCTCCCGTCTTTTTAATCGGATTCAACTAGCGGAATTCCATCCTCACTTGCAAAATTTCTTTATAGTTAGGCTTATCGGTGTCGACGATGTTAAGCTGTACAATAGGGCACGCAGTTTCCGATACGGCCGTCAAGTTGTTTGAAGCGAACAATTTCAATACGGTTTGACAAAATCGATTACTTTCATCCAGAAACTGACATCGTGGATCACTGACAAACAGCTCTCTGATCGTGTCCCCAAGGCTCGTAGAGTTTATATCATGAATGCTTATCTGTGGAAAACAAGGAGTGTGACCGTCCCCTTCCCACCCTGTTTAGCACGTACCGACGTATAAAGCGATCAGAACGTCCTTCGATCCCCAGTACCAATCTCCCCAGCTAGCCTATTTCATCCAGCGTTAGCACGGTACATGCGTACAGCGACATCGTTTTTGCTTCAAACGGGAAATGCCCTATCCTAAATAATGGATAGTACAAGTACTGTACGATCAAACCTGATCTCGATATAAATCCGTTTCGGATCCTTGCACTGTCCGAACGCACCCTTTCCTCGACGGCCAAGTGCTTCTCTCCACGAACAAGCATACATAATAGGCTAGAAGAAGAAAAAATAGATGATACGACACACACGACACGACGCCTTCGATCTATCAGAGTCCACTCCCCAATTTATCACGCCCGACACTTGATTTCCCCGCCCACCATAGCGATCGTCGCCCCGAGACACCACCCCAACTCGGTTCCCCCGATCCGTTTACCAAGCTCCACGTCCCTAGCGTCCTCAAACTCGTACCCGAGCCCAAGCAGCGCATGCATAAAGGTGAGATCGAGACACCACTCTGGCCGACCTTCAAGCTCGTCCATCACGTCCGGCTGCGAGCTCCAGTGTTTGGACCAGCTGCGCGGACCCGCGCAGACGCGCCGTGCGAGCGTTGCGATCGTAGCAACCGTGATCTGGGGCTGCGTACCGTCAGGAGACATCGGAATCAGAGGCGTGATCCGGTCGTAAAAGTACGAGAGAAGGAGGATATTGCCCGTCGGGAACGCGTCCAGCAACGAGGGTTGGTATACACCGTTGAACGAGCACGGCTTGACCTCGCACACACTGACAAACGATGCATACGTGAATCGTCATCCAAACTAGAAGACAGAACGAGACGTACGCGTCCTTGGCCATGACCAACTCCAGCAACCGATTACACGCATCGAAATTGCCCACGTCCTCCCCCGCCATAAGCACCCGCATCAGGCCCTCCCCCGAGGCCGAGGGTACTTCCACCTCCTTGGTCGTCCCCCGCGCTAGACACGGGTTAGCCACTCTCGGCAACTCGTCCTCATCGCTTAGCCTGGTCCGCGCCGACCTCAGGGTATCCATGAATTCCACCAATCGATGCACACTCGCCCGAGCGCTCTTGAGCCCGTATCCCAAATACGAGTGCTGGTACAGCACACGCGACTCCCCTCCAAACACCAACTCGTACTTGTGATCGCCATCTTTGAGCGCCACGTCTTTGGTACCCACGTCCATCTCGGCGTCCTCCTCGTCGACGCCCTCCTGGGGCTGAAATACGATCTGCGTCGACCCGCCTCCCAAATCCAGTACCGCATACGTCGGCGCCTTGTCGCGAATCGCGCCCAATAGATAATTGACCGTGATCCATGCATATACGCCCTCGTCCTTGCCGTCCATGATGACGACGCCGTCGTCAACGAGCATGAACGGATAGTGCGTGCGCAGCCGCACCTCCACCGCCTGGAGAATCGCGCCACTCTGCGCCGCACCGAGCAGCCGCAGCCCTGCGGTCGCCTTGACAGCCACTGGCGTGCACCCGTGCAGCCCCGCTGGGACGACGCGCACGGCCTCGTCCAAGAGCACGTCCAAACTCGCCGCGGCGCCATGGGGCGTCCCGTGCCCCTGGTTCGACAGTCCCGGCTGGGTCATCCGGAAGACTTCGTACTCGTACGTCGGTGAGGGACCGCAGTTGTGGAATTTGTAGATATGGATGCGGGACCCTGTCGAGCCGGCGTCGATCATAAGCGCATACTGTACGAGCGGAAGGTGCGGTGCATAGGACGAGGTGCAGTGGACCGTAGCCAGGGGGTCGGGGTCGGTATCGGGGGACGTGGGTATGGTAGAGACATCAGTGGGAGTTGTCGAACCGGGTGCAGTCCAGTCGTCAGAGGGTATCGGTGTGGGTTCCTTGTCGTGGGACGGGAAGACGTACTCGTCCAATCCGTGGTCTAACAGCGGCCGTTGAACGCTCGTGCCTCATATAAAATGAAACGAACAACGCACCAGCCAAGGGGGCGTCTGCACGGGGACCGAATAGCCAGACGAGTCCCAGGAGCAGGCCACATGCAATCGCAATCTTTCTCCAGTCAAGTCTTTTACCGCTGACACGGCCGGGACCCATGCCGCTCTCGAGACGCTCGAAGGTGCCGCCAGTCCTCGCGGTCGAGGAAAACATGGATACAGTGGTGGCGGGAGGTGTGGAAAGAGCGCGGCCTCGAGTCGCACGACCGAGGTCAACAGAAGTGGAATAGGCCAAGCGGGGTTTGCGCTCAATGTTGGCTTGAAATTTTCGAGGAATCCAAGCGACAAACTTCAGAGGCTTCTCCAACTCGTCGGCAAGGCGATTCGGACCAGTACAAATTCAGACATGTAATCGCACGCTTGCTCAGGCTAAATCACAGTCAACATCATGGATTTTATTCAATCTACCGAGGACATGGTGCATATTAGCAAAAGATGGTTTCCTTCGACAAGATTGCGGCAGTTTGACAGAAAGCTCGAAGAGGGGGACAGGAGAGGGGGTACGACGGTGTGCCTAACCAGTGAAATGGAAACAGGGGATGATGAGCGTAGGAGTACACGGAACACCGAAGATTACAGCCCGATCAACCCAGGCTGGCATAAAGATAAACAGGAAACGAAGAAGAAAAAAGAGCAACGACAGAAAAGGGTATGAGCAACAGGAAAATCACCGAAAGAGTAGAAATCATGAATCGGGGAGATCTGGACACTCAATATGGTGGCTACGAAGCAAAGCCGAATAGGTCATTGCCCGCTGCTTCCACATCTCGCTCTCCCGCTTGTAGTGTTCAAGATTACCCTCGAGCTCCCTCTGATACTCCAGCTTACGCTTACGACTCCGACGAGCGGCAATCGTGTTTTGGCGCCGCTTCGCTTCAATCTGCTCCTGCTCGGTCATCGTTGGAATGATCTCCTCGCCGAGTTCGTCCTCCTCATCCCCCGGCTCAGCGGTACGAAGCCGCTTACGACGCCAGGTAGCGGGAAGTTCTTTACGAGAAGTAGCAGAAGGAGTCAGATACTTGCGCGCTTGAGTCGGCGCATCCACCGGAACCAGCTCCCCAGGCGTAATGTTCCTGCGAGTCCCGGTAGCACTGGACTTGGGTTGCCCCGATGGAAGAGATGCCGTCTTTCCATGGAAAGGAGAGTCGACAGGGGAGTCTAAGAGCGGTGTGTTGGGAGATGGTAATGTGTACAAAGCGTCGAAATTCGGGGGATTGGGAGAGAGATGTGGCTCATGCTGTGGAGGCTTCGGCGGTTGAAGTAGAGCGCTGCCAATGTCTTCGAAGAGCGAAGGGAAGTCACCAAACGAGTCGCCACCAAAATCACCCATAAGGGGACTTGTCAAGACATCCGCGTGCATGTCAGATCCGACAGCAGGAGTGGTGAGCAAATCGTCGTCGAAAGGTGAATCGATAAGTGGCGACGTCAAGTACTCGTTCAAATCATTGGACATCTGAAGCTCGGGTGTGACTGCTTCACATGATGAATCAGATAGTGACAAATGCATTGCGAAACTAAACAAACCATTGAGCACATCCATGAGCGATCTGATAGCTTCAGCGTCCGTCACATTAGCCGAGGCCGATTCAAGCGCATTGTTCACAGATGGAACATTGTTTGCGCCCTCATCGCCGGGTTTTTGGGACAGCATGGTCAAATAGTTAGAGCAAAGGTTGGCAAAGTCGGGTGAGGATAAAAGGTTGTCGGAGGAGTTAGACGATTGGGCTCCTTCAGATTCTGTTCTACGCGGAGTTGTACGAGGAGCAACTGGCAAAAACTGGGGTATCCCATAATGGGCGGCAAGATCCGAGATGTTGTTAAAGACCTGGTTAGACGTCCATGGACGTGCAGAGGGGCTGTTTATCGCAGCATGGCGAGTAGACGAGCTTGAAAGTGTGAAACTTTCAAGGGCAGAAGGCGACGAGATCTGGTGACCGAGGTTAGGTGACGGAACGTGATGATGCGGGATCGGCCGTTGATTTAGCAGTTCCTGGAGGCGCAAGACATCTTGACTAGTGTACGAATGATGTTGATCTGAAATTGCGGAGTGGGGAGGGATGCTTGACAACGGGCTGAGACCAGGCGACAACGTTGGTGGCCTGGCGGGCCTGGAACCACGAGACGATTTCATTAGCGCCTCATTCTCAGCACAAGGAGTAGCGTGTGCATCCGTGCGCGGCAAAAGTTCAATGTGACTCCGTGAGCACTGTGACAGTCCTGAGCCCGAAGGGTGCGCCGATGATGTTCGTGAGTGCCCGGGAAGGGACGGACGAGACAGATCAGGCGACCTTGGGATCGAGGCACAGTCGTTAAGAGATCCCGACATAGCAGAATGCTGATTTCAGTCGAAAGACAGAAACCGACGTGTGTTGCACAGCAAGTGCCGAGCAAATAGAGCGCACGTAGAACACAATGAAACAGATGCGATCGAATTGAAGAACTCACGGATCTGGTGGGGAGTACAAGTGACTCTGACTTCGACTCAGGAGCAGTGCACTGGCTGCTCCAGTGAGACGAGCGGTGGTGGTGGGAGTAGGAAAGGAAAAAAGGTATGACTGGGAACAGTGACTCGGTCGGCTTATAAAGGATCCTTTTTCACAGCTTTTCAAGCTCAGAAACGCGTGTTCCCGAAAGCGGCGGGAAAGGCACCCCATCACCGCCCAATCGGATCATATGATTCCGGTACAAAAAGAAAAAGAAAAAGAGGTAGCCAGCAGCCTTTCTATCGAGAAGCAACAGACGACGACGAATTATGCTAGGGAGGGACTTCCCTCCTGATTGGCAGTGGAGGGCCTCCCCGTTGGGGCGCAGTCTTCGTGTGATGATCGCTGAGTGTACAGTCAGCGCCGGACAGTTTAGCCATATGGTGCCAAGACAGGCTTAGCCGACGGCTTGCCGAACCGAAGCCATCGCTCCTATTATCCCATTCAATCACCCATCGCGATTTATCTGCGTCGAAACGGCATGAGGACCCCACTATGAAGAACGAAACTGCAGGAGACGGGTTCTCATAGAATGCCCAGCGGTGCTGACAATGCCGTTGCGCACGGGACAATCGAGAAGCCAGCGGAGAGTCGGCGACCAGAAAACTGGCCGGTCTGACTCAGAGCGGTGCCTCGGTAGGACATGTTCCCGACGTGACTCCACTGCCCCGATCGACGTCCAGCAAGTTAGCCCCATGCAGCACGAACGTGGTAGTGGACACCAGACGTTGACCCTGCACAAGCCAACGGTCGTTGTAAAGACATTGCCCCAAGCGGTGGGACGGAAACCCTTGAAATGAATACTTAGGATGATTATCGTGGGAAGAGTAGGAAACATGTGCTCATCGCCAAATGAGAAACACAGGAATCGGGCTGTGCGCGGGAAGCTGCCGTAGTCAAAGTCGAAAGACGCTTCCTGCAAATTCTAGCGCGACTACGTTGGGGCAATACGCTTACCGCCAACGATACGAAGACGACGGATAAACATTGACCCGACTGCGATTTGACAAGGGCGAGATCGGTCGCTGCGGATTTACGAGAGTAAGGGGGTTTTAATCAAGTGGCGGGACTCAGAACGAGAGCTGGGGCGGAAGGAACTTGTGTTCAGCTGCGGCTTGGTTGGTTGCGGCGTAGTTGTCTTTGTTTACTAGTGACAAAGTCAGGATAAGATAAGATATGTAGTCCTCGTACTGCGGGGCAGTAGCGGGCAGTGCATCCGGGGTGACCTCTGCGCAGCACAAACCAGTGCAAGCCAGTTCGTAATCCGGGGACAGTGGTTGCCATTCTAGGGAGTAAGCATAGTGATGGACAGATTCGGGTATAAAAGGGTCCTCCATATCGTCCGATCTTTATCGCAACACCCACCCAATTCTTTCCTCCAACCAAGTGACGATGACCCAAGACGCGTGGAACCAAGTGAGATATATTTAGGTTCATTGACCACTTATCGACGAGCTTCGTTTCAAAGGTTAACGACTGGGAGCCACACAAGGCCAAGCTCTCACATGAACTTATTGCCGCTGCCGCTGCCTACGAGGTTCGCTACTCCCCTTCTCTGACACGAAAATAAACTGATCCGAATCGTCCTTAGGGTATGAAGGCATGGAACGAGCACCAGGAGAGACACGGCAAACAAGTCGATCACTCCAAGGCGAAGGAAATCATGTGAGTCCACACACACCAGACTGCCTTGAACTGTACGGCTAACGAAATGTATTAGGGCTGCCGGTGCTGGTTTCTTCATCGATCGTCTTGTTGAAACCAAGGGTCTCGATGCATACGATGCCCAAAAGGCCAAGCACCACCACCATCACCACCACCAGAATTAGTACGGCAACTAGGACAATCAGTAGCCCCAGCTTGTTCGCCGTGTACATTTTTCCACGCATGAATTGTTTGTATATCCTTGACTAGTTGAACATTGGAGTCTGGCCATAGTCAGTAAACATATTTCATCTGAATAAATTACGAGGTTTTTACCGTGAGCAGTGCGACATTGTTTTGGTTTTGGGCACGAGCAATTGTCTTCGTCGCCAAGTATCTGTGTCGTCGCTTGACGACTTGTTGTGAATGATCCGATGAAGCACAATCTGGCGCACTGGTTGCCAGCATGCTGACTGACATCGCCTCCTTTCTGCCTCCTCTGCAAGCTATCTGTCTATAGCGGACGGCAGGGGGAAATGTTATCAAAATCAGGGTCTAGAACCGTCGAGCAGAGTGACTGAGATGGTGCCTAAGGATGATCTATATAGGTGGTAGGGCTCGAGTGGTGATTACCAGTACTAAATTAGTCGTGGGCGCCTCGAGGACACCTGAGAGTGGTGTTACTGTGCTGTCGTGGCTCCAACGCATGTATGACAGGCCATTGGGTGGAAGAACTCGTCCACAGATGCACTACTTGGTGCTGTAGACGAATACAAGGACGCGTGCTCGATATGGGAGCCCGGTGAATCGGAGTTACATAAACGGGTGCACACCGGGCGTTCCGTCAAAGCCAGAGTATAATAATGAACACTCTGACCGTCGCCTCGTCGGTTATTTTCTCTCCTTCACGAGCCGGTCTTTCACGCACTCTCTTCCCCTTCCTTATATCCGCCTGGCATGTACACTCTCTTCTCAATTCCACGTCATTTGTTTTTCTGCATTGTCGCCGCTCTGTCGACGCCGTTTTTTGTCTCAGCTGATCCGTCCAGCCCCCCGGCACCACATCCGAAACGAGGAACAAATTATGGCTACTATATCCCACAGCAGGCAGGCGGCAGCATGTTGACAGTGTGTTCCGCGTTTCACATGACGAATGCCTCTCATTTTCGCTTTCACAGCAAGTCCAAGATACTTACCCTGCCGGACTAGGCGAACCCCTCAATGTCATCATATCTGCCTATTCGGACTCACGAGTCCTTCAGAACACCCTAGACAACGGTGGTTTCATAAACTATGCACAGTAAGCATGTTGTGCTGGCCCCATGACTTTCCTCAACTCATTCAACCGGCATGTCCAGATCATTTGGTTTCTCGACGGAATGCCTAGGTCAGCATTCCGGTGACGACCAAGCTGCAAACCTTGGTGACGGGAACGGTTACAGTGCGCACTCATTTTCCTCCGTACTCATTTTCCTCCTTACTCATTTTCCTCCTTACTCGTATGTGCAGTCAACCAGACGGCGGAAATCAGATGGGACTATGGCAACGTCGAACTTGGCACTTGCGAAGAAACGTTCGAGGGCGGCAGTCATTTTCGTTTTTGGACTCAAAACGGACCCAAGGCTGATAGCGGCGCGATCTTTATGGCGGCCTCATACGAGCTTCCGCTCGCTGGTAATGCTCCTTTGCCTATCTTGGGGAAAATCCGCTCGCTAATTCTCACTGATTCGCAGACCAACACAACATCATCGTGAACGGGTCAGTATTGGTTGATCAATGATCTGAATCCCTTTGCTCATATGACTTCGGTAGTTATGATCTTGGACGCGACTGGCTTGTCGGCAATGCCACGGCGCAATCCACAATCATTCCCACCGCAAACGTCACGAATACGAGCACGTACTCTGGCTCGACGTCGTTCAACGGCTACGTCTACCATACCTCTGTCAAATACGTCTCCGGGCTGCTCCAGAATACGAGTAACGGCATAAATCACTACCAGAGCGTCGCTGTCAACGGAACCAATGCTATCGACGGACTCGTAGCTGTTATGACAGTCAAAATCACGAGTCAACCAGCGTCAACCAGCAGGTGTGTATGTTTCAATATGCGTTCACACGGAACCTGGTCGGCGGACGGAAAGACCCGATGCCCGCTTCGCTTTCTCTTTTAATAGTGTCATGGATCAATGGCTGACATCATTCGTGAACAGTGCGCAAAGGTCATATGGACCCTTGATGCTATGTTGGACATTACTAGGACTTGCGTGCTCGGCAATCGTATCCCTGCTATAGCCTTTTAATTAGGCTCGTGAGGATACCCAAGTGGATTCGTCTGCTCGGTTTGCTCCTTCATCGCGGTGATCACATGCTCGTGCCGAACCCCATCTATCGCTCACACATTCACCGACCCTACACTGACCCGGCTCCAGCAGTAGCAACGCACATTTACCCCAGTCGATCTGTCGTTCACTGACTCACGCTCACGGCTTATGACGACCCAAACCAGGTCGCCGTTGTCCTGCCTACTTCGTATATTCTATTTCTGTTGTGACTCTACTACCACCCTTTTTTTTTATCATGCACTGATACCCGAATTGACTTGGAATTCTGCTGTATGGACATATCTCTGGTTGTTTATCGTTTATGTTTATGTTCTAGGACGATCGCTTTCTCGTTCTTTTTATACGTGACGCTTTATACGTGACGCCCGAACTTAATAGACGTTGCGATGTAGATATGTAAAGTAGACATTTATGGGGATGCAACCATCGGAATATTAGAGTCCTTGGATGTGACGACCCTGAGTCTCAGTATCTTTTTCTTTAGGCGTGATGCTGGATCATGGAAAGTATAAATGAACACGAGTCGGCGGCCTTTACAGTTAAAATAGTGTGGGTCCCTCAATGGTTCGCGTGTCAATGATGCTCGACTTCCGACTTGCACTAGCTCGAGCAGGGAATTTCGATACGAGCGTGGGTCGTCAGGGGGTTCGACCATGCACGATTTCATTATGTAAATGAAAATAAAAGCAATGTTCACCTCGGATCAGGATCATCAACGACATTTCTGAGCGGATACTCGAATTACGTATGAAACGCGTCGAGTCCGACGTCTTTCCTCGACGAAATTCTCGGATGTATAGTTTCAGTGTACCAATGCACGTGCTGCTCTGCGCATTCCGAAGTGATCGTTGGATGGCTATTGAGAAACGTGACCTCTCATCGCGGGATTCGCGGCTGACCGAGACTCAACTGTCACTTACCTAACCTTGATCGCAGCGTTCACGTATCCTGGTCTGGTCACTTTGCCCGTCGGCGCGCTCCCCAAACGCGAAATGATGTCCACCCTGGATGGGTATGGTGTATGGGTATATTTGCGTATCGATGTCCACTTCGCCTGAGAGGTCGACGTGAACGTCTGGGTCGATCAGCACGAGACCGACTGCCGTGGCCCGTGGGGTCCTTGGCGGCAATGCTGTAAGCCCATTGGCTTACCGACTGGCATTCATCACGTGCACGATAGGTATATATGCACGTCGTCCGCCATAGAGATAGGTAGTCGATCTAGTCCTCGTACCTCGTAGTCCCCCGTATAGAGCGTGGTCCTGTTCTGTGTGCCCGCCCGTCTCAGTGTTTCCCGCCGTTGGCCGCGGTGGGCTTCCAAATGCCTATGTAAGACAGTCAGACGATGTCGACGGATGCGCCCACTTCGACGGCGAGCGGTGCTGGGAGGTGCAGTATTGATGCGAGGGGAATAAAGAGGGCAAGAGCGCTCGAGTGCGTCGAGGTCAGCGAGACGTCAGGAAGATGGGCACGAAAGCCATACCTGAGCTTGGCCAACATGCCGAGGATGTCACGAGCTTTGAGTTCCTGAGTCTTTATTGGTCATCATTCGTATCACGGCGCGGCTCGTCTTGTCTTCCCTTTTCTCTTTGTCTCTTCTACTAGGTATCGCGCATGCGTCTCGCTTGATTGTTCCACTTAGGCTTGTCTCTTCTAGCTCCCAATACGCAACGTCTGGTTGATCACGTGTAACGGGCTCTGGCGAACCTGACAGGACGAATAAATATGAACGTTTAAAATGTGAGAAGGGGAGTCTAAGAGAGTAGGCGAGTTCTCTGGAGGATGAATAAGCCATGGTGACTGACTTTTCATGTCGGGAAGGTTTGTTTTCGTGTTTTCGTGGCGACGTTTGCAATGTAGGGTTGGCTCGAGTTCGAAATCGGGCAGATAGGAAGCGAATTTGCGTTCTTACGAAGGTGGGACTGGAATCAAGTACGCACGTTTTGAATACTACCTTAGTATCATCGGATTATTGCACATATACTCATCAAAAAGTGACAGACAACTTTAAATATATGTATATGTACCGAGTATTCCGACCAATACTGTGATAGGTCACGGACCTGAGTATCTACGAGATCAACACTGTCTCTTGCCGCTCTTCTTCGTGGACGCTTTTCGATTGCAGGAAAGTAGACCAAGCCGAAGTACGTACTTTTTTTACTACTCAGCGGGTTTCCAGAGTAACGATGGCCTATTGTATCAAATGATCACGCTACTTTGATAGCGGTATTAAAGTTCCACGAAATTCCCTACACTCCGACAAGGCACATCGGTCCATTAGAAAGGGTCGGAGCAGGGTGAGCAAATGTTCAGTCGTGCCACCACTATGCTATAGTGACAATGTAAACCCAAAGGCCATGCGCATGTGTGGCGAAAATGGTTGTCTAGGCAAGGAATAAGCTATCAATTGATATCTCAGGTTCCTTTGATTGCGTGGCTAAACCTCATAATTCCTGTCATCCAACCGGATTTTGGTCCAGGCGTGATAATCTGATCCGGCGTGAGCTTCTCTGCGTTTGCCCTTGCGTTGATGTGACTGGATCCTGCCAGCCTAAAATTTATCATCGCGGCGACCACCTCTGAAGACTATCGTCAACTCCGGGTACCAGAAATATGTAAGTGATTAATGTCAATTACAATTAACGTATTATAAATGTACTCAGTGAAACTGGTGTCGACCTTCAAATAATATTTCGCTCAAAGGTTCTCAGGCCGTTGGTTCTTCGCTTTGCTTCCATGAATTTGCGAGATTAGGATAGATCTGAATAGCGCAAAGAGAAGCTCGAGGTAAGCGATGGACTAAGAAAGGCTATAAGTACTATCGTTTCCTATCCAAAAAAAAGGCTAGGAGCCGACCAATTTATAGCGCGTTGAGAGTTGCTCCAATTGTTCATATCTTGCGCCTGCACAGCACATATGGCGTCTTTTGCATGAATTATGCGATTGCTATTGTCGCTACTTACATTGTTTAGCGGATCTCTCTTTGCGACCTTGTCCAATGCTACACTCAGGGCCCTTTCCTTCTCGTTTCGCTTTTACCCTGCCAAAAAAGTTAAGCGTCCATTCACGGAGTTACATGCTAAGAAGCATTCAAAAGTCCTGCACATCGGGATGATGTCCCGTTCGAGAGAATGTTGCATGTCGTTGGCATCTTTACGTGGTGGTTCGCCTGGGATACAACTCTGAGTCGTGTAGGGGAATCGGAAATGTCGAGGATGGCAGCGACATCTATAAGCACCTCTCCTTTCTAAACGAGCGTGTGGAGGCCGTCTGCTACCTAATCCCACCAGTGAACGTTTGAACGTACAGTATACGTTTGTCGTTATCGGCTTCTTACTTGCTTCAGCACTGGCGTGCATCGATTTGACATTATTTATCAAGCACTTTTCTGTCGCCGACGTCAAGTAGGGCAACTAGAACACTTATTTTAGTCACAACGACAAGCTGGTATCTGATGCCACGCTTCTGGGGCCACTCGTCTATCAACTCTTCGAACGTTGGGTCTTAGCTATAATAATATTGACATAGCGATAAGCATACTGATAAAAGACCATCAATCGTCGTTATGTTACTCCCTTGACACTTATATGGTGCCGAGATGTAAAGGGGGCGCGAGGTTATAGCGTGCTCGTGAAAGACGGGATTATTAATGCCATGGTGAGACTTGATGAAGAATGTGGAGACGAGCTATCCCGGAAGCAGGCTGCCTTGCGGAAGAGAAGGGGCTGAGGGAATTGACTAACCTTACGAGTGGTGGTCGAATTCCAATTTGGGCCCAAGAACGGTGTGTCAAGGATGATCGGTTGGACGTGTTACCCGTGCATCTCCCCTTCCTACTCCAATGTCCAAATAGTTACTCGATCCAAGTCATGCTGCAATGATAGGGACAAAAGCCAGTGACGAGCCCTAACATACTATAGAACGTCAACAGGGTGGCTCTCTCCAAAAAAAGGCGTATCCGGATGGGAAGCTGATGGTGGCGAGCTCTGAAAGCAAGGACTGCACCATAACAAGCTGCAAAAGGAAATCTCCCGGACATTTCACCAAGGATACTCCCAGACGACATTTGCACAAGGAACGATTTGTCCTTGAAACATATGGAATGAAGTTTGTTTCCTGACGACCGCCAAATTGATTTCTTGTTTGTCACCAGAAACGAAAGCTTCGGAGTCGGAACTCGGAGGGATTCAACGAGTGCTCCGTGAGTGAATTCCCACGATACTTATTCCTCCTTCGTCTGTTCCTTGCCCGGCGTTGGGCTTGTCGTCGTCCCAACCTTTTGCCCGCTGTTCACGGCGACGACGACGACTTTTCTTTCACGCACGCCGTGGTTGATGACCTGTTGCGCTGACTCTGATGCCGCCGCGCTCACTCGTTCCTTCTTCGAGGCGTCCTTTGTCTGCAATATTCCTAGGATCGTTACCACCCAAGGATCCCAAGGAAGCCAATATCCCTGACCTTCCCGAACCCCCAGAGAGTCCTGGTGCTGTTTCTGTATCTGGATTACCATCCCCTCCTGCAACCAATTCCACCGGCAGCGGTTCCACGGGAGACAATAACAGCGCCAATTCGGGGAGCATCAGACAACGTCCAGTTTCATATTCAGGTCCACCAACCGTAATGATGGGTAAAGAAAAGTATGAAAAGTCGATGCCCACTTCCAAAACTTCAAGACCCAATTCTGATGACGAAGATGACGAAAATGATCACGCGGGCGACGAAGATAATACCGCCAGACTTGACCGCCGGCTTGGAGCCGACAGCCTCAGCGAGAACATCGCAGCCCTCCAGCGGGTCAAGAGTCTTGCTCAGCGCAACCGCATGGTGAGCTTGCTGCGCTTCCTCCTCGACTTTAGCTCATTGCATGTCCCTGTTTCTTTCCACGTGCGACGGCACCTTTCTGGCGAAACCTTCCGGACTATGGTTTCTTGAAAATTTCTCTGCTTTTTGCCTCGTGACACCACGTCGTATTTTTCATGCATATATGCTGCTCAATTCCTCCTGTGTGCGGATCAATGTGCGATGGACAGGCACTAGATAAACTTTCTTCCCGCCTCAACACCCCATCACCGACCCATACTTCTCGTTCACCCAATGCTGCCTCTTCATCTGCCTCTTCGTCATCTCGTCTCTCCCATTCACATTCGCACTCTACACCACAGACTCAGCGCAACGATGCCCTCTCGGGATCTGAGACTGAGCGAGAGAGTCTACGTGCACCAACCCCCTCCCGTTCTGACTCCAATTCCCGTTCCTACCATTCATCGTCTCCCGAACGTTCATCCACACCGCCCCCTCCATCGAGTTCTCAACAACGGCCAAGGCTCATCTCTGCACCCTCGTCTCCAGCGAAGACGCGTCAGGCGTCTCCTGGCCCATCACGTACTCCCCGCAAACGAGTGTCTATTGCGAGTGCCATCTCTTCTCATGAAATAGAGAGTGGCAGATACAGTCGAAATGACCATGATGTTACTAAAGCAGCGCTGGCCGCTGTAGCTTCTTCGAGGAGGAGCCCTACGGGATCCAGAAGGTTGCGGCAGCCACTTCCAAGAGAATTCAGGGATAGAGAACGGCATAGCTTGGACGGACAGGTCGGTGCTATCACCAACTTCCTTTTCCAACCTGTTAAATTTAACATAGAACCCGATTGAATGTATGACACCTCACCGAGAATCCTTCCAAGATGACGAGTACTACGATGATCATTCACCGAGAACTGCGGCCCATACAGCTGCCAACGCAACAAGGAATGTTCAGTATTCTCCTCGGAGCTATCGGTCTTCGCGGTTCTCCACTATAAGGGATCTGACACGACGGCATCAGACTAGGTGGCTCTCCGATGATTTGTCGGGTAATGTCCCAGATAGTGGACGGAGACAGTCTCGACGAGGAGGAAGTGCAGAAAGTGCACTGAACGGTGCTATAGGGGCGACAGGCAGACTTGCAGGTGAGAGCTTGCGTGCGGCAGGGATCGGAATGCGCGGGAGCGTGCGACAAGCAAACGAGGATGTATTCGCAGATGGAAGGGACACGACCCTGTCAACACGTGGCGCCCGCTCAAGCGTAATTGGGCCAAGTTCTGGTCGCACAGCGGAGTGGGACAATGACGAAGAGCAGCGGGGATCCCATGCTGACGATAGGAGTCGAACAAGTGGTTCAGGCATACGTGTTGGCGATGCCGTTCCTCGCTCTCGCTTCGACTCTCGAACGCCCGCTACCTCGGCTGTAGAACGGGATACAAGAGACACAGGGCGCCGTGCCTCGTCTCGACCCTCTACCTCGATGGGGGAGTTGTTTCACGCAGAAAACGGCATGAAGAATTCGATCCGATCCCGAAGAACGACATATGACCTCTCGATCAGATCAGAGTCTCGACATTCGCCGACTACGCGTACCCCCTCCTTGCCTTCAACGCCTGCTGACCCAGACAGGTCTCGAACATCTATGTCCTCCCGACATCAAACTCCAATTGGCAGTGCAACCCTGGCAAGCCTTAATAATTCGCAGACCGCAGAGCACACCCGCCTCATGCTAGAATCGCTTTCGATGTTCCATGCCCAACTCTCCCGAATCCCAGATCAATCTCAGACTATCCGCGATTTATTCGACCACTCGGGTTCCATTATACGTTCGTCAGAGAGGCTCAACAGAATTTTGAGGGCTGCGACAACCAACGCTGTCCAACAACAAATCGCTATCGAAGTGGACAACGAGTACTACGAAGGGGAGGACCCCAATAATTCTGCACAGATTTGGAGGGACGTTGGCTCGGACTTTCGGGAAAGCTTGCGGGAGAGCGATGCTATAGTACGCTCTCTCACCGGATTCATTCTGGGTGTCGGAAAGCTGTTGAAAGAGGCAGCTGGCCCATCTGATCCTGCCCATCTGAGGTCAACGAGTTTCGACGATGAAATGACTAGGAGACCCCCATCCGATCCGGGTCTTGAGAGGGGCGGTGGTAGGCGAAGTCAAGATGGGAGACGAAGCGCCGAGTCGCGACTGAGCTGGGAACCAATGACCTCGGTTAGTGGAGCTGAAGTCTCTCGCAGGCTCTCTCGCGGTGATCTTAGTCTTGCTCGCCCTCCATCTTCATTGGACCGGGAAAGTGCCAGCGACCAAGATCGATCGAGTTCCTCTAGAAACGGGTTGAATCCACCACCGACCTCCCGGCGCTTGTTTGCCCCACGTGAGCATCGGGAGCAACAGATGACTCGGAGCAAGTCGACGATTCAGAATACGCCCTCCAACGCCCTTGACGTATCCCTGGACTACGAGCCCTCTCCGACTCCGGTATCTCGATATCCTGCGGAAAAACCGCCTGCGTACTCTACACCACCTCCCCTTCCAACTCTCCCTTCCGAAAGATCCATTGCCACAGCTGAGAAAAGCAGTCGTCGTGATTTTTCCTTGTCTTCAATAACCACCGTTCGCAGCAATACCAATCCACCCTTTGCCTTGTCCACGCCCAACCCCACGACCGCAATTTCAACCCACACAGCCACTCCTGAGGTCTCTACATTTTCTATGGAGCGCACGGAATCCCGAGATTCGGTGCGTTCTTCTGCGACCTTTTCCCGTCCATCTGGAGCGTCAATGTCTGCTCTGCAGCAACAACAAAGCCGTGACGATGCTCGGAGGCGTGCGGGTACGAGCCCAGACGAAGACGTATCCGGTCCCGAACAGATTCGTTCGCCTCTCTCGGGCTCAGAGACTGAGAGGGATACCCGTCGACGAACGCTCGGTGTTCGTGCAGCACGCATGTCACTCGAAGCTACCGTTGAGGAACGCGCGGCGGCGGGCGGCAACCCTCAATCCAAAACGATCACGTTCCCGTCGCAAAGGCGAGAGCGTCGACGTACTGTTACAGAGATATTTGGCTGAGTGCAAGATCGATGTTGTATATCGCACGATTCATCAGATTCAAAGTATGTTCTTTACAGTGTTGCTCTGAAAGAGGTTGCTAAGCGCGTTTAAGGTGTACACTGCCTTTTTGTGTTTCCTTTCATTGCCATGTGCATTTATATCCGGCATTGCATCTCCCATGGACTTGACACACTTTTTGTTGAGCGGACAAGACCACTATGCCCATGTCCGCAGCACGCCTGTCTTTAAACTTATTTTCTTTTTCTTGGCTCCTTTGTCTTGGCTGGCCATGCACATACTTCGTTCATGTGTGCTCTTTTCTGTTTCTCTCGCCCACAATTTTTGAACTTCTTTTTTTATTTGTCATGACGTTGTCGCGTGCGCAACAGCAAAGTAGGTTTTTTTTCTTTATGCAGGTAAGGGGAGCATGCGACCAAATATGAGCATTCTTTTTTCTTTTTTCTTTCCTTGAGATCGAAATACTAGACGTATTCTTGAAGCGAGTAGCGTAGTACCATTCGTAATGTGATCCGATTTACTAGTCTTGACTCTTGTTTTCAGGCAACGCAGACAGTCTATGGTTCGAGAGGATATGGTATGTATCATTCCAGACTGATCCGCCTGATCCGCCTCTGCTATGACTGAGCCGGTCACCTTGGCCCCCCAAACGCCTGCGGCGACCATCACACCCATCTAGCCCCCCTGCTTCACCTACCCTGGACCGAGCCCGTGTACAGGTTAAGACTCTACTATATATGTAGCTGGACCCGAGGAAGATAAATTTTCCACTGTCCAGTCGCTTGAAGGCTTCCTCCCTGTCGACGTTACTGACGCGAACCAGTATGTAATAGCTCATATAAAGCTTAAGGCCAACCAGGTCTGGCTCCGCAACATGTGAGTCAAAACTTCGGATATACTTAGGAAAGTACCTGCTGGTGCATTAGTAGATGAGTGTGGCGTCTCAGATCTCAGCACTGTGATAAAATGGGCCACCGGGGACGCCACATACAGTACGAGCAGGGACGGATGAGGAGGTTAGATAGGCACAGATTCGAACCTGCGAAATTTCTCTGGCTCCCTACCCTGACCGTTGCCCTTCCAAGGCCGTTTAGGGCGTCGGCTCCCAGTCTTATGCATTATCGAAGGAATCGGTCAAGGTCCACAGAGGCGGCAACGGCATGTGGAAGGTGCGACCCCGGATAGACTGGGAGGGATGCTTCCTGTCCAACTTACCGCTCCACAGGTGGCGCAGGCGCTCGGAGTCCTTAAGCGAGGTGGAGCCTATCGGCATCATTGGTGTCTCGCTGACAAATCGACTCGGAGCGGGTCTCGGATTGTCGGATGATGTCATGCGTCAAAACCGCAGAATCGCCTGTCAGTTTCACTCAATTTGACATTCGCCAACGGTGTTCTCGTCTGAATTCTAGCCTGGAATTATTCTCATAATTTTCGTTTCTTGAGGACATTCCTGAAGATATCTCATGGTTCAAGTGACCCCTAATCAATAATGGGCGGTGAAGATCATACACACGAGCACCAACCTGAATCGGTTCCTCTCGCACGGCATGTTCGTCCTTCTTCTGGATCAGGAATCCCAGTTGCCCCCCCTTCCGTGCCCGGTAACAATACTAGGCTTGGTCAACCAGCTGGGTTCACGGATTTCACTTCACATCCTCATGCTCAGACTCGGTTTCACTCTTATCCGTTTATCTTTCCGTCGGGTACATTTGCCCTGCCGCCTAATCCCGTGGCACACCGGATGGATCCCCAGACGACCTTGGGGCGCGTGGACCAGTCCGTTTTCCCTGGAACCCGCGCTCTTCCAGACCATTTTCCTCCCTGGTCTCCACATACCCATCAAGGTAGTTTCCCCGGGCAGTACGTGATGCCCTCACATACTCCTCCATTTCAGAACCAGCCATCTCCGTCTCACGGACATCATCTACTAGAGTTCAACCCACTGCCACCTACTCGGTATTTTTCTTTTCCTCTGCAACAATCTGTACCCTTCCAGCATCCATCTAACGTGGAAACCAGTAGTCCATCTTACCAACACCTACATCGCGCCCCTCCTCGTTCCTCCATTAGTAATCCACATGCAATGTACGGCACGCAACAATATATATCGCCCCCCTACAACTCAACTAGTCATTTTACACCACCGCGGCACTACCAGCCTAATGACTCGTTTCCATGGTACTATGGCCCCTCCTTTTTTCCTCTAGAAATGTCCAATAGGAACGTCCCTCCGCAACCACATACGTTGACTCGGCACGTGCGCGGAGATTTCAACGCACCCAGGGAGCAGTCGACAACTGCAGAGTCCTTACATCCTCCCGGTACTAGTGGTCATTCCGTCATTTCCACAACCCCACAGAGCTCAGTTTCCCACTGCGCTGCCGCGAGTTCCAACTTGATGGCAGATCCAGTTTCCGTGGGCTCCCCCAAGCCCGATCCGTCTCACACTCATCACACTCATCACCGACCGTCTGTTCGTCGTCAATATCATCCAAACTCACCTCCTAACCGATCCGAATGGGTTATGTGGGTAGGCAATGTTCCAAGTGACGCGACGCACGACGAGCTTTGGCAGTTCCTCAGTCAACCTTCTGTTGAATCTTCAGCCGATGAAGATTGTGACACAGACAAAGATAACGGAGTTCTGTCAATCTTTCTCATATCACGTTCCAACTGCGCCTTTGTGAACTATCAATCCGAACAGCATATGAATCGCGCAATTTCCCGCTTTAATGGACGCTCGCTACGAGCACACGACCCCAGATGCCCGCAGCTAGTCTGTAGAGCACGCCGAAAAGAAGACGATTTACGAGCTGGCGTTGGTGCCCAACGCGGTACGGGGGTACACAGACATTTTGTCAAGCATGTATTGCTAGGGCCTGTTAAGCGACCCGTCGGGAAGATTCTGGGGAAAGGGAAGTCTCGTGCGCCAGAATCTTCCACGAGAGGCGAATCTTCCGAGGAGAAAGAAACTCCGCCTTCGGATGAAGTGGCAGCTTCTAAAGCTTCAACGCAAACATCCAGCACGTATCCTTCCACCACGTCTAGCCTCCTGACTCTCCATTTTCCCAAACGGTTTTTTATTCTCAAATCGCTGACAAAGGTGGGTCTGCCTTTTTTTTTTGAAGCTGTGTAGCCTGATGTTTATTATAGAATGCTTTGGACCTCGGTGTTCAACGTGGGGTGTGGGCGACCCAAAAGCACAACAAGGTCATACTAGACCAGGCATTTCGTACGAGCGAGGATGTCTTTCTGATTTTCAGCATCAACAAAAGTGGCGAGTTTTATGGGTATGCGCGGTGTGTTTGTCCGCAGTTTCGGCCGACATGGCCCTAATGCCCCGTACATTTGCAGAATGACAAGTGGCATCTTCCGAGACAGCCCAAGTACCAATTGGGTGCGAGCCGATTCGTCAAACAACACATCGTCATACTCTAGAAGCGTATCTGTCCATGCGACACCGGAGCGACACGAAGATCTGCGCCGTGGTCCGCAAAAGTCTCCACCGTCTCCTAAGTACCCATCGATCGAGGCGTCGTCGTCGACGAAAGACCCTCCAGCTCTCAATTTCCCTCGAATGACTCGGGTCCGCCGAGAGCGACGATCAGCACCACCGGCGCTTCAACGGGAAGACCCCATTTATATCGATCTACCTATGAGGTTAAGTGCGAGCTGTGGGGACGGAGGGTGCCCCCCTCGTACAAATTGGGACTCGTTCTCTTCAGCTTTGCGTTCTGGGTCTGACAAGAACAATGGGCTACTAACCAAAGCGAGAAGCAAAGGTGGCGATGTAGACTCTCCAGGTGATTCCGGTTTGCACTTGCTGCCTGTTGTGGAGGAGGCGCATAGTAGAAACATCCTTGAAGAGGATGACCCACAGCCAGAGAGTGGCTGGGGAGATGCGTTTAAAGTTGAGTGGTTGAACACAGCTCGCATATCCTTTCAGCAGACACGCCATCTGCGGAACCCATGGAACCACGGACGAGAAATCAAGATATCGCGCGATGGGACGGAGCTTGAGCCGCGGGTTGGCCAGCAGCTGATCGAAGAGTGGTCTAATCTAGCAAACTACTCGTCTGATGGGCGGAAAACCGACGGCTTAGTGGGCAGGACGAAGGGGAACCGAAGCCGCCCCGGAAGAACATCAAAACATTGATTGAACTGTCATGCATCTGCAGGCTGCAAAACTTGGCACACAGCTTTAGGTCATACATCACACATGTCGTCTCAATCACCATCCCCATTCATTTCGCATTGCTACCGCAGATCTAGCCACAATTGCTTCATGGGAAACCGGCATCCCTGAGCAGCGAGCTAAATATCATGCATCGTCGACTGCTTTCCTTCTTTGCCATCGCTTGTTGCTTTATTCTCCACCCCCTCCATACGGCATGTCATGTCATACAAACTCATTATACACGAAGTTTTGCAGCTATTCATATTCATATTTTATGGACTCTCGGCTTGGACCGTTGCTAGTCGCTGATTTATTAATCGTCGTCTTTCCGAGTGGTTTGACAGCGTAATACGGCAATCCCACACCGCGGCTGAGTTTGTACAAGACCCCTGAGTTGTAAATTCACTTGGCGAACCGACCCTTCTGCTCTCCGAACATTCCACGATTCGTTACGTCGCATTACTGTAATTTGCTTTTTCTGTATTCCGCACCAAAATCGTGGTGCGGTCATCCTTATTACGGGCGCTCCTGCGTTCGCACAATCAGTAAGCTCTTGAGAAGTGAAATAATTTTTTTTCCAGCAATGGCTATCCTCTGCCCGCCGGTTTCAAGGGAGTATTAATACGCGCCCATCGAGCTCGCCCCGCACAAAAACCTCCCTGGAAGTTATCTTGGGTACCACAAGGATGGCCACTCTTGCAGATTCGTCGCTCGAAATTGTCGAACGCATCCTCTTCGCACTCGATCCGCTCGACGTCTCGCGTGTTTCCCAGACCTCCCATTTCTTCTACGACATCATATACGGTTTTCTCAGCCGTCAATTTTGGCGCGGGCTGTACCTCGCACAGGCGCTCGACGATCCGCGGCGTACAGTAACCCACTTGGGCAAGCCTCGACATGATTCGGATGTTGACTGGCAGGGCGAGTTGCAGCGGATCATTCGGGCGCGCACGTTGGTGATGCTCCATCCGACTGTCGCGTGCCCACGGTACGAACGCTGCACGGTTCTGCGCACCTTCGTCGACCTCCTCACGCATGTGCCGCCCATATCCCGCCCGGACGGCGTCGGCGAGCCGTCGCAAAATGTGCGGTGGATATACCGCCTTCTCGCAGACGGGGTCTTCCTGGCTCGCGAATCCTGGACGGCGCTGTCAGATGAAGAGGAGCAACTTCTGGCACGATTGCGCGTACTGTACGGGGTCACCCGGAGAGACTTTGATCCGGAACAACGCCGCGCGTCACAAGCGTTCGTTTATAGCATGCGACATCACACTGCTCAGCGTTCCTACGGTCCGTTCATGCCATGCGAGCCCTGCCGAGTCGATTGGGTTTTTATGTGGATGCTTGTGCACGACTTGGGCATGCTGTTGATGGACGTGGAAAATCACGAAGAGGACGGCGACGATCGCGATGGCATGGGTGATTGTGTCTGTCCTTTTGGCTTGTTGTATTGTCAGAGCATCATCCCTCGTGGGTTGGATATGGACTTGGAAGATGACTGGGCTGGTATCGAGGGGCTGTGGTCGGTCAGGTACGGATCCTTCGACCATCGCGAGCTAATACGTAAGTTCAGACTTTCTGCCGAGTCATGTCCGAGGTGTTGCTGACGAATTGTTGTCCTCATGTTTGTCTAGTTTACAATGACCCATCGGTATGTGTAACGTTGTCTCCTTCCTGGTTAAATTTAGGAAGAACGATCGGTCGCATTCATCAGGTACCTGACCATGAACCTCTGGACACAACGATTTTCGACGAAGGCAATGAAAGATTGGCCACTATAGAGTACTTCTTTCAAATTTCGGGTATCGAGCCCGACCCCGCCCACCCGTCGCGCCCAAAGATCAATCTCGTTGGTGAATTCGACGGCAAGTTCAGTATCGTCGGTTTCGTCAAGCTTACGTATGATGGTCAATTATGGTGGCATCTCGTGAGTTATACTTGGCTCGATATAGGCGAACTCTGACTCGGTGACTGCTCTATATATATGCATATATGCATGTGTGTATGGGCGTGTGTTTATTCAGGAAGGGGGAAATGATAATCAAATGGTCTGGAGGTAGGTAACGCTCTCGTTGAGAGAGCTGGCTAATATATCTTCCTCAAGCGCTAATGCGATAGGAATGGGTAATACCCGGTCGCGGTGTGGTGTAATAGGTATATGGTCAACCATCTTCCACGACGTCGAAGACCCAATCGGTATGTAGCCATGACCTTGATCGCTTCGCTGTTTATTCGAATGCACGAAATTTGCCTTCAGGGCCGTTCTGGATGCAGCGCGAACTACTCATAGATGAATCATGACGAGTACATGGGACCTGACGGTCCATGGAATCCTCGCCCATCTCTCCCTTCTTGGCGCTCAGATGCTGTCCTGGCGTCCGATTATTTAATGATGTAAAACGCCCTGCGGTTATTGCGTTATCGTACGTCTATAAGTAAGTAGCCTTATACCATACTTACTTAAGTTATCTTGGGCCCGATGGCCCCCCAGTTGCGGTCCGATAGGCTTTATTTTATTCCGAGGTCTAACCTTAAAGGGGTTAACCGGGTTTAGCGCCGTTAGGACGGCGCCGACTACCCGGGTCTGCTGAATTGTTGATCGACGTTCGTGTTCGCGACCCAACACTGACATCAAGTGTTCATGTACAATGCAGTCAGGTTCAGTTTGGAAATTGGTTTTGAGGTAGGATAATAAGTTGTTTCAGGTAAATGGGTCTAAGTAGGCATTGTACAAATCACGGCTGCCGTTACGTGGGATCAATGTGGTTAAACAAATAAGAGTGCAGGCAAATTTCTGAGAGAAATCCTCCCCTCCCAAAAAAAGGATGTAAATAAATGTAAGGTACTTTGACTCCGGCGGTAATCAGACTGTCGGTCAGATGATGCTGCCAACGCCGGGGAGAACTGATCGATGATCGCTCTGCAAATGCCACATCAGCAAAGGATGTTTTCAAATTTGAGGGTAGTACCTAGCTCAGGTAAAGCACCAATCTCTTGATCTGATGGAATCGATTTAGATCGTTGATCACTAGATCATCTCCAAGCTCTAGCCATTATCAAGTGACAAGGTGAGCAGTCGACGTGCTATTCTCAGTACACCATAGTATGCAAGTAAATAAAACTACTATTGCACTCTGATAGCTTGGTTTTCCGTGTGGGAATGCAGAGGCGATCTCAGAGGAGTGTCAGGACTCAGTAGCGCCCAGATCTGGGAGATCCTTCAAATCCGAACACGACGCCCGGCTTCAAATGGGTATCCATCAAGATATTGAGATCAAAAGACCCAAGTGCCAACTGACATGATCGATGAGTCTGATGAACGTTGATAACGTTGCTTTCGTCCTACTCGCCACAGATATCGATGGGTGCCTGTTCCTGGAAGGCACTGTCACTCGAATTGCCCTAAAGCAAATAACCGATAGGGTAGGTTTCGCATCTACATGTATCATGCGCAAAAGTGATGTGGCATTTCAACTGACATACAATCGTGATCGTTATACAACACAATCTACAGCGGGATATCTATTGTCCATGGGGCATATAGTACAAATACATATTGCATACATACATTGCCGTTGTCAAGAACAGGGCAATGTCGTTTCTTCTTCGCTCCCTCAAAGTCGCACTGTAAACTTGAGGCGACCATCTTCACAGGACTCACAGTTAACGCTGTCCATGTTCTCCACCAAGTAATGAGCGCCAATGTGCTCGATCTGTTTGCGCGTGTGGCTGGTGCAGACAGCGATCACGGTCGCCCCGCTAGCGAGCCCAGCGCGGATCCCGCTTGGCGAGTCTTCGAAGACGACGCATTTGGAGGCCGAGAAGCCAAGCTCGCTTGCAGCGAGGAGGAACGGATCGGGCGCCGGCTTGCCAGCCTTGAGACGCTTATCATCGGCGGTGATGGTGATCTTCGGAGGTACGATGCCGACACGGGTCATGCACCCATATGCTATCAATGATAAGGAAATTAGAGCGCGCCGATATGCACACCACAGAAGTATGAAAGTCATTTCTGTGGCCAATTTAAGAGATGCGATCAACGTACCATAGGTTTTAGCGCCGGACGTGGCGACGGCGTATCGGCCCTCGGGGATCGAGTCTATCATCCTCCTCACGCCGGGAAGGATACGAACACAGCGATCGACTGCTGCAGCTTCGATCTGCCAAGCCTCCAAACAGTGCTTCTTGGCGTTGGGTTCGAGCGAAAGGACCTCCTCTTCTTCAACAATTGGGCCATCGACGTAGCGCGCTTCGCCTGCGATGGAAGGTCTTGGCATGGACGACATGGTCAACATGCCACTCAACCGGGTCGCAAACGATGGGCGACGGCTGTCGAGCGCAGCAAAAGACGAAGCACGTGAAGAGGGCAACGAACTCATTGGAGACGTGGAGAGATCTGGGGTCACATCACCTGGGCTGAACACAGGAGAGGGGAGGGAGGAGGGAGGGGAAGGAAGAGCAGAGCCAGGACCATGCATGCGGTGCGCGTCGGCGAAGAAAAGGATGGTCTCTTCGAACTTTTGGACTTCGGCATCCATCTCGTGGGCCTTGATGTAGGGCTTGAATTGCGCGAGGTTGTCGACAGCGCGTTTGCCGTGGGTAGCTGCGATCACGTAGGCTGGGTCCTGCCCGATGTCTTTGGCGACCTTGCCCCACGCGGCCTCGACAGCACTGATAGAGTCGGTGAGGGTGCCATCCTATTAAGACACTGGAGAGTTAGTAGGTGGGGAACTGGAATAAGACGTACACACCATATCAAACAAGACGGCATCGGCGAAGAAAGTTTGAACGTTGGACTGCATAGTGAAGGGATGGGTAGATTGGGAGGAGAGGATTTGGATCTCGTCTGGCTCAACCGTCTGGTGTCGTGTCGTTTATATACTATTTGGCCCCCCTGCTTCTTATCGCCATCCTGACGTCAAGGGTTGAAATGTATATAAAAGCTGTGGAGCGCGACCGAAGAAACGCTCAACGAAAGCAACGAAGTATAGCCCAAGAACACATGAAAGCGTCATTTGGCACCTTGCCATATACGGAAGAAGCAGGTAAATTTTCTTCAAGATTTGTCGCTTGTGGTGAAATTAACAAAGGAGACGACGGGTATCTTGTTGAGGTGCCGACGTAGTGACCATGGCGAGTTTCCACGTTGGAGTATGTGGAGCAACAGTGACATTATCAGCTGCACCGCGCTCGACGGAGCGCTGATGTCAGATGTAGCACTTGCCCAAGTGGTCCAACCAAGCCAGTATTTTGCACTTCTCTCCCAAAGAGGCAAGTCTTCAAGAACGCTAAGTCGTTCACGACCATTTCCGCTCTTGCGTCGTTCACTCAAGGTTCGAGGGTACGCACCATCCCATGCGATACGATGGAGCAACCGTGTGAGCCTTACCCACCTTTATTTGGTGATTCACTAGAGGTCTCGGTGACCGGCGCGTGTGTCACAAGGGGCCTGAAACATCCTTTCTTGGAGCTTGTCGACAAGTCGCTTCTCGTCCGTCGTTATCGTTCTTTCGCTTCTCATGCGCTACTTATGCCTTTCATCGGACGCATTCACCCTCGACGTCATCCACGGTACTTGTACTTTACCAACAAAGGAGGAAACGTTGATTGACGCTCGTCATATCACACGTGTGATGACAGGATATGGCTCCTTGTACATAGGATGAGGGCAATACCATTTCATCGCCGGGCCGCTCGGTGCCCTGTTACCGGAAAATTATTTAGTTTTCACAATTTGTTACGTAAGTAATACGCTGTTCGTCGAGCCGCGAGCGTCGCCGCGTACAAGATAAGCGGAACCGAATTGGCCCTTCGATGACACAACAAGTGTTTGGAGAGAACCAAGAGAATTGAGCAATGGAATTCCAGAATCGTCGACCTTGTCACTGCACATAGCCATGGATATTCTATATGGGCTATGCTCCCAAGTGGAGCAGTTGGCGCAGAGAAGCACTGCCAAATCCGATAAGCGTACAATTCAGGGAATGGCTTGGCCATCTTCGCGATAGGATCTAGTCCTGTCATTGAATCTTCAGTTGATCTTCAGCATCTCTACCCAGCGACCCATATGCAACCGATTCTAAATCCATCTTGATTGGTCCATGCCATCTGCAAAACCGTGGTTTCAAGCAGTATTCGCTCAGCCAAGACGAACCGATGGGATCAGTCATGTGGCAAGCCCGAGATTAACACCAACATCATGTAATGGGCTGTGTCCTCGATGGGCGTAAGGGGGTTCCGCCTTCGTCCGAGGTGTCCAGAACTTTCTTCGCATATATGTATGAAGGTTGGCCCCATGATGTCAATTCGTTGCTTACAACGTGCGTACGACCATGAGGCAAGCCGTGCTTCGCCGTTCCTCGAGGACCAAACAATGTGATAGTTCCGGACGCTCGTTTATGCCGGTGTATCAAATTCAGATGCAATTCGAATTTGCGGTTGGTTGCTCATCGCATCCACGTTTCAATCGTCGCCATTGATTGATCAATAATATTTGGCTAACCAATCCCGGACGGCGTTACCAGGGTACTTGGACCCACTCGGATGAGAAGGAAAAAGGTGATCGCCCGAGATTCTCAGATCCCAAGGGTGACAACAAAGTTCGCGGAACAAAATTCTGAATTATCGAAATTGAAATACAGTCTTGAGGATCGTAGGAAAGAACGACGACAACAGTCGAGACCAAGGAGTCGTCGAAGAGCAGAAGAAAGGAGCGAAAGTCACAGCCACATCTGGCCCATCAAACTGCATAAACAGCACCAAATAAGCAGCCTCGTTGACCCGATCGACTGAGTGTCTAGATTACTACACGCCTGTGATCTGAGGCCGGATGAGTAACGCTCAAGTCGAGGCATAGGTCCTAGGTTAGAGAGCTACGTAACGACAAGCGTACTGAAGCGCTGCTTTTGAAGCATCTTCAGTACTGGATTCCATCAAAAGCCACGATGAGATGTCCTGCAGGCTTCCTGAGGGTGTATACTTCGAATGATGGGTGTGTGTACTCTGACCCATCATATATCATATCTGAAATACATGACATATAGGTGCCAGTGTATTTACTGCCACACGCATCCGTAACATGCCGTTCAAACGATGAGCACGGTCTATGGAGTCCGGGTCGTTGTCAATAAATGACCACGAGGCAACAACGTGCCAGAATAGTTTACCCAGATAATTGTTCAGTTGTCACTCCCCGGGACCCTACCTAGTACCAAAATGTCTTGCCCCATAGCCAAAGTAAGCTTCAGCCACGACCATCTCAACTCTGCAAGCGAGTCCACTCGTCTCTTGCCCAGCAGCGATGAAGAGGCCGTCGACTCCAATATTAGGCCAGGACCAACGCCTCTGCCAAAGGCCCAGATCGGTGCTCTTGTCGCTGTCCGCCTTGTTGATCCCGTCGCCTACCAGCAGATATTTCCTTACATCAACCAGTTCCTCGTTGATCTACGCGTTGCGGAGCCAGACCAGGTTGGGCTTTACAGCGGGTTTGTCGTACGTATAGACTTATCCAGGCACGACTTCTTCCTTATGATCCGCCATAACGGGCAAATGATAGGAGAGTGCCTATTCAATTGCACAGGTGTTTTCGGTGTATCAGTGGGGGAAGATATCAGGTTGGTAAAATTGTGGACTCTTTAAACGAGTATGTTGATAATGGATCGATCACAGATGTGGTTGGTCGACGTCCTGTGATCCTTTTTGGTACAATCGGCATCGCTACGACGACCGTTGTGTTTGGGTTGTCCACGTCGTTTACTAGCATTGTTGCATCCAGATTTTTTGGTTGGTTTACTTGTCTTGTCCCTCATCGTCATTGTTCATATCTCCATTGCTCCAGCCGGATTAGTCGCAGGAAACGTGGCTGTCATCCATTCGATCCTAGGTGAAATCACGAACGACAGTAATCAAGACGTTGCAGCGTCTATATATAGCCTTTCATGGCCATTGGGCACTGTTATTGGGTTTGTCTCTCCTGCTAATGGTACACACATGGGCTAAACAGACAGTGCGACGCAGACCATTTATCGGCGGGACCTTGGAAAACGCGGCAACACGATATCCACAGTATTTCTCATGGCATGTCTTTCAGGAATATCCGTACCTTCCTCCATGCATTGCGAGTGCTGCAGTTGCTCTCATTGGGGCGGGTTCGGGATATATGCTTATCAAAGAGGTAGGTGATCTGCAGGAGAATGTAAAAGTATGTCTTAACTTTGGTATTCGTTAGACACTTCCAAGTAAACGAAAGGATGTGCGCACTCTCGAACATCCTACAAGCGTAGCTGAACCTCCCAGCATGACGGCCCTATTATCGATACCCGCCATACACGCACTGACGATATCCGGATTTGCGCTGAGTTTCTTGAGCCTCGCGTTTGACGTCATTTTCCTGCTGGTATGTTATTCGCCTGTTAATGCGGGTGGTCTAGGACTAAAGGTAAGTATTGCGTACCCGTCATGTCCATCGTGCTTACTTCTTCCTCGTGTTCCTCGCCACATCCTCCCATAGCCTTCGGTTATCGGGAATGTTTTCGCGTTCGCGGGAACACTTACGGTCCTCCTCCGGGTCTTTGTGATGCCCTACATCTTGCGGCGCTTCGACTACGCCAAGGCGTACAATACATGCATGTATATCTGGCCCGCCCTCTTTGGCCTCCTCCCGTTTCTGAACATGTTTGCCCGCGCGCGTGAACATGCCGACCCGGACCCGGACATGACTTACGCGCTCCTTCTGACCGGCATCCTTACGCTGCTGTCGTTCTCCAAGATCGCCCTCATTCCGATGAGCCTCAGCATGTTGCTTATCAAGCGGCATGCGCCCTCTGCGAGCGCACTCGGACGGAGTAACGGACTTGTTCAGTTCGCCATGTGCGTTGGGCGCGCGATCGGGCCTGTCACGGTGAGCGCGCTGTTTACGGGCGTGAATGGGCTCGGGTGGGTGAAGCGGTGGGGAATTGGATGGGTCTGGGCGGTGGTCATGGTCGTCGCGGGCATTTGGGGAGCGAGGGTAACGAGGCGGCTCGAGTCTACATGAGATGATGGGGGTCCGAAGCGTACCACCTGGACATCTAGATACAGCGCTATTACAGTACCTTAGGTGGAATATGCTAGTCGTATTATACGGTTGTAGCGTCACGAATTTAGTCGCCTTGTACTCAACATAAGTACATACTTGGCGGATCAGTGAACACTCACATCATGTGACCACCAACGGCATTAACGATGTCAATCTGCTGCCATTGGGCTGACCAGTGTCAAATGCACGATTGACAAAGTTGCAATTGCGACCCACTCCTCATTTCCCGGATTTGAAAACGGATGACTCGAGATGAGCGGCGAAAAACTGAGTTTTGGTGAGTGTTCAACGTAGCAGGATCATTCTACTTTCGTTCGTTTTGCCCAAAGGTTTTCTGTAGCGCCTCAGTACGGTGCGGAAACTAAGATCTTGCGCAAGGTCTCAGATCTCCATCTCCCCAAAATGTCCCGCCATTGTCGCATACGTCAAGTTTCAGTAGCCATGGCGAACTCAGGAACATTGTGACATTGTGTCAGTAATCACTTCATCTTTTTGAAACCCTCCGAGCCGCCGTACCTGCTACAGGTCTCCTTTCGCCGTCTCCTCAAAGTCCCTCGTTCTTGTTGCACCTTTTGTCTTCAGCGCGATAGTTGTCGACATCTACGCTCATTTTTATCTGTTCATTTTTAGACACTCTGGGCTCGAGCGTCCGCAACAGTAATATCTCGACGTCACGATACAGTGAAGATCGAAGCCGTTCTCATCCATGCCCAGAGTACCACATCGAGCTCTGGGATTCAGGCGCTTTACCGCTAGGCTCGACACACGCGATCCTTTAGTCATCGACTTACCTGTTCCTGTCAGCCCTGTCCCGGCCGTTGAGTCACTTCTGAGTCCTGTCATTGACGAGGACGTTGACAACGATACTGTACAATCTTCCACCTCTCCTGATACTCAACCAACGCTAAGCCCCTCGCCTGGGGATAGGAGTGGTAGTAGCAATGGTGGAGGGAGTATTCCGACACCAACTGCTGGGGTCCTTCCAGATATTCATGGAACACCAGGATCACTAGGAACTGCGGTTTTGCCTCTATCGTCGAGCTCACCGGGATATCCAGGATCCGTCGTCCCGGGCTCATCCACTTTGCCTTCGCCTTCTTCCTCTCCTGGAGAACAATCAGGTTTATACGGCACAAACGACGCAGGCGGCGGTGGCGCAGTTAACTCTCCCGGCACGTCTGCAGATGGTAGTGCAGCGATCATACAAGTCAGCTCTGGATCTTCCGTCGCTACGTTTTCGGGCCTCAGCACAGCTTATCCGGCTGCGGTAGCAACTGGGTCTCCATCACCTTCGCAGTCTTTACAGAGTTCAGGATCCAACAGTGCATCCTCATCCCCAGGCTCAGCTACTACCTTAACCGTGTCTGCGAGGCAATTATCTGGAGGTGCAATTGCAGGCATCACCATCATATGCTTTTTTTCTTTGCTTGCTCTGGCTATCCTCATTGTTCGCCGTCGCTCCATCGCACGCCGCACGGAACTTCGCAAGACATGGTGGTTCGCCCACAATGCTTCCGGAGGAAGCTTTTCCTCGGCTAATGACGCTAATTCCCGCGGTCGTGTGGGCTCTCATGCAACAGGTCAGGCTAGCCGGTCGAGATCGAGCTCCCGCAGCAGCTTTGCTACCAATTTTGATCAGGGGATGATGTTTCAGTTCGATTCCCCTTTGAGACTTTCTCCAGATGATGTCCCCAATCTCCCTCCTATGGCCGAAGTTCGTGATCGCAGGCAATCCTCGAACACCATGCTAAGCAACAGCAACGGGCCAGATGCTCATGTCCACTTCTTGCCCGCTCCAACAGATCACATTTCTGTACGCCCATTTTCGCCCTCGGAATCTTTTGTCTTCCCGAAACCACCTCGTCCGCCCGTGCGGAATACATCCGACTCCTTCTACATTCAGGAGTCCCAAGAACGTTCCTCTTCTCGGTGCTCTACACCCACTCTCGTCCATCTCAGCACGCCTCCCCCTGACCTTCCTCCGACATCTCCGCCGCCTTCTCTCCACGGACAGATGTCGATTCCAGCTCACACACTTTCGTACTCGAACGCTTCGTCCATTCCTTCTACAGATCCCTTCTCTGATCCCGTGACACCCGAATTTGCCGACACGGTGGTCATTCTTCGTGATTTCACATCCTCGCTGGACGACGAATTGGCAGTTCGTCCGGGTGATCGTGTCCGCCTTCTCCGGATGTACGATGATGGTTGGGTACTGGCCGAAAAGTTGGCAGGTCTGAAGGGGGAACGTCATGAACAGGGGTTGATCCCGATCGACTGCTTGTACGAAGTTGGTGAAACGTCTCCAATTCTATCGAAAAGGATTGGCAGCTGTAGCGAATACGAGTCAAAAGAGCTTATAGGGACTGCGCTGTAAAATGACGATGATGTGAGTTTTTCGACCTCCCCGTTAATGTGCCTTTTTTATTATTTACAAGACGCCGATGCTGATGATCGGTTTGACAGCAGAATTGTAAGCTACAAACGGCGCTAGATGTTACCTATTTGCCTGCTCTAGCCCCGTTGTGCGGCCTTTTCGAAACCTATAATCCGTTTTACTAGCCTAGTTTCTGTCTGCAGCCATTAGGATTTCAGACTGCATGATGATACCGTTTCTTTTTTTTTCACCATGTTTTCATTTTCACTTTCGATATTGTTTTAAGGAATGTTGGTTTGGCACGGATGTTGCAAGTGTTGTTTTTTGTGTTTTGCACGCACATTCTTGTTATTTAGCGCTTGAGTTCCGTCATTTCTTCCACTGGTTTCTTTAACGTCTCGTGCAAGGTTCGCAGGCGGACTGGGTGTAGGTCTACTAGCCAATTCCGTATACATCGTGTTCTTTGATGCATTTTTCCTGTACTCGTAAAGAGAGGAATTTCGACTATGAGATCTGTCCATCTTCACGGGATGCAGGTGAACCTCCAAAGAGACGTCTAATATACATTCCGCCCACCGGCCTAGAGTTGTGCTTCGCTGAACGCTCCGGTGGCTACTACTGCTTACTAATCTCCGATGCGGGACAAACATCCCCTCCAAAGCACGGAATCACTGATAAGTACTATTGATTAGCGCAGCTGTCCTCATCCCCTTCCGCAACGTTAATAACATGCCCGGCGTGCTCCTCGAGGTCAGGGGGAAGCTAATGTTAGATTTATTTAGTTAGCGTACAAACGCAGCTTACATAATTATGTTGGTATTTCTACTAGTACGTCGTATGTTTTCTTTCCCTTTTTCCTCAGTCGCACCGTGACTCGTCGTGTGTCTGAGACTCATTCTCCCACGGCAACTAAGGTTGCGCGCTGGTGAAGTGAGGTGGGTACCCGACGTTACTGCGCTATTCGTACCTGACCTGCAACAGCTTTCCAGGTGACCGAGTAGATGGGATGGGTCACCTACTCCTTTATTTTGAGCAGTAGACTGCTCTTATCTTCCTAGACGGATCCGTCCAGCCACTGCTCCGAGGGAAACACACGAAGAAGTGGGCATTCTTCAGGTTGAACTTATCGGGCAATTTGGTCCCCCCGAATTGACCCAGCATCCTCCATCTCCCCCTTACCACTTTCACCTCGTGTACTCGGCTCAAACACCATCTACCTCAGAATTTTTTGGAGTTGTACGAGCAGTGGGTATGTGTCCGTGGCTAGAGTAGGTATTCAATTTTCACCTCTTCGTTTTCTAACATTATTTGAAAGGCATCGAAGATCGCGATTCCGTGTCCGACATGCGAAAGCAAGTCACAAGCCTTGTATCTGACGGACTTAGTACGTATTTTCTCATTGAACGTTTAGTTGCTGACCACGATGCCTCCGATCAATGACAAACAGAACAAAAAATTGCATGAACTACGACTTGCATCGTCGAAGCGCACGGCGTGAAACTCGTAGGCTACACTTTCGGAGACATGCGAAAGCTACGGGACGCCGCCGACGCGCTTTGCTCTGGTGCATACTTTTGAAAGCGACTTGATCCTGACGAACTACAGCTGGGGAACAAGTCAAAAGGCCTCGGAAAAAGCGCACTGATGCCGGCAAGTCCCGCAAACGCAAAGAATCCGGACTGCAGCGTTCATCAAGCTGTGTCTGTCTACATTGGCAACAAAGATCAAACCTTACATACCAGAAAAATCGGAGATCAGAAACCTGATAAAATGATCATGATCCGACGCTTATTACTAGGAGCACAGCCTAGCGTTCCCAAGCTGATGGATCATATGCTCTGTCAGGTCTTGATATAAATTTAAAAAGACGGTCATTGGTATGCTTCCATTCCATCCATGCCTGGCTGGACGTTGGTTGATACTCATCCCACCCAAGGGCGCACCTTCCAACGTCCTCTCAACTCGTCCGGCGAACAAAATTTCTTCCGAGCGGGCCTCGTCAATGGGTTCACTGATTTTTTGCGCTACCACGAGCTCCGTCTTTTGAATGGTGCTCAAGATGCCCATTTATTCTCTGATTCCAACATAAAACATGCATGGAAGTCCACCAAGAGGCGTTTTCCGCTCGCAGGTACCTCCATACTCCGGCAGAATGTAGACCACGACGGGGACAATGGGATCGGCTGGGAGCCCTACTTTGTCGTGCGCGAGTGCGATCTGTCCGCGATTGGCCCTCGCGACATCGTCTTTGGACAGGTGACTGATGCAGCGGAGGCGCAACAGCGCGCAGCTGCGATTCTAGACGGCCCGCGTCCGCTATCCGACGACGTGCTCGTCCAACTCCACGTCTTTCGTGAGACCAATTCCGAGACGGCTAGGACAGACGTCTTGTACGTGATGGTCCTCATTGCGCATTGCTTGGCGGATGGCTTGGCGAGCGGAGCGCTGTTACGATGTTTCTTGGATACGCTTGCAAGGGGCTCCGGACTGGGTTCTGAGCCTCCTCAAATGCCGTTGGAAGACAGGTTAGCGATGGCTGTCCCCTTGGAGGAACGCGAGCCTGCACATTTGCGTACACTCAGTCCGGCAAGACGACGGTGGCGGAAGGCAGTCGCAGGCGTGATCCTCCAAATGAGGTACGCAAAGAAGCAGGTGAGCATTTTTCTGGTGTCGTAAAAAGAATACTGAAAGATCGATTTTTGTAGGGGGGACAGACCCTTCCGTGGCGCCGCACGCGCTCGACACCGCATACTATTGCACGCTCTGGACTCGTCGAGACCACGCTTTCGCAGTCACAAACTACGGATGTGATTGCCAAATGTCGTCGGCACAAGCTCACGTTTTGGAGTACTTATCTCGTGCTTGCGCAACTGGCAATGGCTCGAGTACTCTACCGACGATACCTCCGTGGCGAGATTTCAGAAGAGGAATGGGAGTTTAGAAAGAGGCAGCCGTACATCGTTGATACTCCTATCAACTTACGCCCATGTCTCGACAAGGCTTGGTTCGAGAGGGGTGGAGGGGGCGACTTTACATTTTCCGTCGGCGGGTTCACGTACCAACTCCCGTTCATGACGCTTGGTGGAGCGAGCCGTGAACATGACACAAAGAATGCTTTTTCGGACGGTGCGCCGCCGTTTTCGGATCTCCTCACGTTCGAGCGATTACTTCACCGCATTGGGCTGATCAAGAAGCAAACTGCGGCGTTTTTCAATCACCCCTTGCTTTTCGAGATCACGCATGTGTCGTATCGAAAGGGGCTCTCTTTTCCACAGCATCTGAACGAGGGTGAACTTGGGAATGACCTTGGGGACGAGCCTTTGTCTATCATGGATATGCACACGGTATTGGCTCATAGGGGGTCTAGCCTTGGTAATGTGCGTCTCGCATCGCCTTCATCATGACGAACGAACAATTCTCACCTTCGGGGCGTTTTTAGATAGACCTCATATTTCCGCTCGAGTACCCCTTACCGGACACGCACCCGCTTTCTCCCTATTCGTCTGTTCCACACCCTTTCAGGGCAGGTTACGCTGCACCGCTTGCACCAAAAGTGGATCTGACCCCGGTGGGCCTAACCATTGCGGTAGAACGCGAGAGGTCCCATCTTCACATGCATCCCGGGGGTATATACCTCGGGACATCAACTTCGGGTGGGCGGCTGAAAATGTTCGCTTTTCATGATCGCAATGTGTTTGAAGATGGCGTCGTCGAAGAGTGGTTGGATGAAGTGAGAGAGGCGGCGCTGTGGTTCGTCGACTGTGAATGATAATGATGTACTTGACATTCTGATGTAAATAGGAAACGAAAAACGTTAGTGGCAGTCATTCATGATCACCTTGCAAAAGACTGATTTGGTCCCGTGAAATGAAACGCAATATCATATAGTGCCCGAGTATTTTTTGGACAACTGAGCGTGACTCCACGCAAGATAACATCAAAGCGTTGTGTTTTCATTAGACTTGGAAAGAGGGAAACTTCCCAGTGTGGTACAAGAATCTGAGCACAAAGATCAGTCGGATCAGTCACTCCTGAGCCAAGTTCACCGTTTGCGAGGACTTGTCCCGGCCGACCGACCTCGAATGATCTAATTCTAATCTAGCAAGTTCATCGCTAGTCAGCCTATGCGCACCACGATGACGCCATCTTGTCCTAGAGTTGTGCTTCGCTGAACCGTCGTTAGTATTCGTAATCTGAGACGTGATTCATTCTCCGATGCGGGACCAAATGACTAACATTGCCTCCAAAGCACGGAATCAATATTGGTAACACTGACCTTGGCTAATATTCAGTGCTCAGCACTTTTGGCCGTTTAAAATGGCGCCAGAAACGTCGATTCAGTATCACAACAAACCTGCAGTTTTCGACATCTCTATTCCATGGCCATACAGCAGACAGCCGCACTCTTCAAGCCCATCCAGGTTGGCCGGATGGCCCTTCAACACCGCGTTGTTCTCGCTCCTCTGACACGTTTCCGAGCACACGCTTCTCATGTTCCCGGGCCTCAACAGGCATCCTACTATGCCCAGCGCGGCTCAGCCCCAGGATCGTTGCTTGTCACCGAAGCAACGTTCATCTCTCACGACGCGGGCGGATACGCACATGCACCAGGTATCTACACAGACGCACAGATCCAAGGTTGGAAAAAGGTATGCACATCCTTTTTATGTTGAGCTCCATCTCACGTCTGTGTTACGTAGGTGACAGACGCCGTCCATGCCAAGGGGTCGTATATCTTCCTCCAACTTTGGGCGCTCGGTCGTGCCGCAGACATTGAAGTGCTCGAGTCGCAAGACCCTCGCTCACCGTATGTTTCCGCTTCGGACGTCACGCTGAACGGAAATGCAAGGTCGCCACGTCCATTGACCGAGGCCGAGATCAATGGGTACATTGCCGCGTATGCGAAAGCAGCAAGCAATGCCGTCCACGGTGCTGGATTCGACGGTGTGGAGATTCATGGCGCAAACGGCTATCTCCTGGACCAATTCCTTCAAACGGTGTCTAACAAGCGCACGGATAGATGGGGAGGAGACGAAGAAGGACGGACGAGATTCACCAGAGAGGTCGTGGATGCCGTCGTAGACGCTGTGGGCGAAGACCGCGTCGGACTTCGGATCAGTCCCTGGAACACATCTCAAGGTAAGCTGTGTGCTGATCTTCTGCTCAGTGTCTTGTTTGTACTCATTCTTACGCCAGACATGGGAATGCCTGATCCTCGACCAACGTTTGGCCACCTCGCGGCGGCGCTGCGGGACAAGCACCCTAGATTGGCATATCTACATGTTATAGAGCCCCGCGTGTCAGGCGCCGCGGGTGAGCTAAAAGAGGAGAGCAGTGATTTCTTGCGTGAGATATGGCAAAGTGGTGAAGGTGGTGAGGACAGGGTGTACATATCCGCTGGTGGATATACCCGCGACTTGGCACTACGCACCGCGGAGGACAAGGGAGGGTTGATTGCCTTTGGGCGGTTGTATATGCCAAACGTGAGTTTCTCCTTTCGCTGTTGATGAATCATTTGTTGAGTTGTCGGCAGCCTGATCTCCCAGTGCGACTGCTGAAGAACTTGCCTCTGACATCTGCGGACCGATCAACGTTCTATTTGCCAGGAAACTTGACTCCGAAGGGATACAATGATTGGCCGTTCGCAGATGGCAGCGTGAGGGAAGTAGATGGAAGGCTTTGAGGTGAACAGTATGGAACGGTGTAACTTATAATGGACGATACCCTCGATCATACTAGCATAGACGGTGAACAATCTAATAAGTTAGACGTTACATGCGCTTCATCGGCGGACACGCTGACCAGAGGCCGATTTATTTAATAGTTCACCCCTGTTTGAACTACATATTTCTGCACTCTGGACGGGCTGCCGAACCGGGAACGGAGACATGACAGATGCGCACCGGTAATGACACTGGTCGACATCATCAGTCATCGATTCATCACTACAAGCCGTCAGGTCTCTGGCTTCCTTGAAATCCCTACACTTCTGCTCGAATAAGACACTCTATTAGATAGCTGGAGCTGCGTCCTGTCCTAATTACATCGTCATGGGTTAGTCATTAATGTCATTTCTGATTGGTGGTTTATCGTGCGACGTCCTTCGCGGCGGTACGTAGACGACCACTCGTTTGCCACATCCCACGCGGACGACTCGGTCATGACCAGTACTGGGGGCGTCAGCATCGATGGCTGGGAAGAGACGCTCTTTGTCGGCGAACTGCTCTGCTGGCTCGCGCGTGCTCTCATACGACACCGAAGACGGGGGCGATATGACCGACTTTTCAGCGTCTCTCCTTCTCGGGCCTGCGTCTGGTCGACAGGTGCGGTCCCCTCGTCCTCCGCCGCCTTTGACGTCGATGCAAGGTCCAGACGCGGACGTGGGCCAAGATTTCTCTGACCTATCTCACATCACGGACGTCCCCGTCATCCCTTTGTCCATTTCCCAGAACCATCAGATCTCTCTATTCGCGCAAGAAGTGTCTCCTCGCATACCAGTATGTCCAATAAACGTGAGGAGCTGGAGGAGCTGGATAATGTATGATGCAGATGTAAGACTCGCGTCGAATGATGCATGATGCGGAGGAGGACGATGATCGGCCACCTACTCTTCGGCCGCGGTGCATACACGAATTGGAGGACCCTTCGTGCGTTCGGGTATTGGCGGGGCCTTCACCCCTCGACGCGCCCGTTTGACTGGATGGATTGACGACGTCGACGCTGCCGCGGAGTTGGACCAGTTTTCTTCTAGCACTCACTCTCGCTCATACGCATTCCATACGGGCGCCTAAGGTTCACCGTCGTCTTGATCGCCGTTGAATACACGCAGCGAAACTCCCAAATCGACGTCGATGACAGGTCTAAAACAGACTTGTCCCTTCTTCGTCGGTCGAGTTCCGATACATAAATCGTGCACCCCACTCCGTGTTTCCTTGTCCGCCGTCCCCACCACTACTGACGCCATCTAGACGCACCCCTCAAGCGCTTACCGACCGATTCCCCTCCCTCTTCTCCTTCCCCTACACATTCAGATCCTCCCTTTGACGTTTCATTGTCGACGCTGAACAACACGAGTACGCCTGCAAAACCCCGCCCGCCACGAGGTAACAAGCATCCAGCGGTGGATGCGGTCTCCCACGTTGAGGTGGAGAAGAGAAAAAGTAAAAGCTGGGGACTGACGCGGTAACGAGCACGGGTGCAGGTCGCCTTCGCCTTGGTCGTGACCGTGGCTCGGGCGTAATGACTGGCATGAGGACTGGATCGACGAGGACCTCTGGCACTGGTACAAAGCCCGTCTGCGGGTGGGGGTGGATGTATCTCTGCCAAACATGATGGCGACCGGGACGTGGCAAAGGCGGTCACCCTCGCCCCCGCGTTAGAGTGTACCATATGCCCTCGTCGGCCTCCACCAAGAAGGGGAAATCCCCGCCGGCGGCTATACCGTCCTTCTGGACGACGGCGACGACGAACTCTCTGTTGACAGTCGCTATTTTGTTTTCATGAACATCATGTTTTTTTGGCTAATATTTTGTATCACAGGCTTTCTTGTCGTCGTTTCATTTAGATATTCCATTCGCAAACGATGCGAGCACTCACAGTTGGCAGAAAAAAGAAAGATACCACCCGTCCTCGATAATCCAGACTATTTCACCTTGAAAGGGATTATGATATCCTATCCAGAAAGCAAGCATTCATACAGTGTGTTGATAGTCGCGTCGATGAGTTCTTTCTGATAAGGGACGGAGATCCAATGCATACTTCTAATTGAACTCGCAGTGTAAGGAGCGCGCGTGCGGACACGTGACTAACCGGCCCCTTACGACGCCGACCCGGACCTTTACGATACGTTCCGTTTTTTATTTTCATTTCTCCATGTTCCGCTCCCCCCTCGTATGCTACCCATCATTCTTTGTACGCTATCGGCGATGGTACGTTCCGAGCTCCTATGTTTTCCTCATTCATCTAGATACCACATGGCCTTACCGCGCCGTACTTAAGGCTGATCGACCGACATCGATAGCCATGATCCAATAGATCGTCATCTCCCCTCTCGTTCCATCGCCCGTCCGATCGATACGACGCGCCGCTGCGTCGTCCCGTCCTCGCCAACCTCAACCACACTCTCCCTAATCCGTCCCCTTCGAACTCACAACCCCAGTCGTGATCCGAGCGTGACGCCGGACCGCGCATTACGACAGTGATGAATCAGAAACATGGATCACAGGTTGTCTGATTACAAAACACGACGAAGCCAATGACCTCTCCTACAGTCTAAACTGATTGAGATGTTCCAACCTCTGTCGCCTCCACCGCTACATCCTCGACGACCTCAGGCTCATTCTGCTCGACATCCGCGAACATGATCACCGATTGAACACCGATACGGGAACTCGTCAGGCCAAATGCACTATCAATGCCTCCGCGTCGCACATCCAGTGCATACAACTCCCGCATACCGATCACGAACCGAGGGGTTAGGGTGTAAAGAGGCACGTATTGCAGGATGGATGTCAGTACGTATGGCCAGCCCGCCGCTGGAATCATGTTCAAGCTGATCAACAGGGCGAGGAGCTGGGGCGTCAATATCCTAGTGTGTCCATCTTTAGCTCGGTTTTCTCGGTCGTTTGTATTGTAAGGGAAAGGCGGAGACGTACGCGAGAAAGTAAAAGAGGTTCTGCTTAATGAGCATGTCCATGTACCGATTGAGTTCCCATCGCTTTGTCATCTTGTATGTCTGCGCTAACTCTCTTGTGCATTTCACGATCGCGAGGACGAATATTACCGTGCCGTTGGCGAGTTGAATAATGAGGACTAGCATTTCCGTCCAAAGGTAAGAGTTCAAGGATTCCGATGTACAATACGAGTAGCTCAGTATTTGAATGTCGACCGCTGTGATGGAAAGCAAACAGGGTGAAGGCGGTCAGCTGATTTGGTATTAGAACGCTTGTTCGATGATTCACGCACACTGAAGAGTCTTTGGACTGTCGTATATGGCGTTTAAGAGGAAGAGGGAGATGATCTCCAGTGTAAACAGCGACAGCAGAATTATGAGAATCGATCTTGATCGATTATACATGGCCCATACACGAAGGATCATCATCACTGGCGTCATCCAATCTATGGCCCGTTACATTCACAGACGACTGTCAGGAACACTCACGGTCAGCTGAAATAAAAAAGAGAGCATATGCCCAGTTCCCGATGATGAAGGCTATTTCACCTTGAAAGCGATTATGGGAAATGATATATTAACCCGAGAGCAAACATTCTCACAATTATCGGTGTGTTAGTGGTCGCATCGACGAGTTATTCTTAATAAAGATGGGAGATGCAATACCTACTTCTATAGACACGAGCAGAATTTGATATGAGCATTCGTCAGTTTTAAATAGTAAAGGACGCATACTTTTGAGGGGCCAGGAAAGAAGGTGCTTCCAACTTGATTTGTGTTTTGATGAGCTTCATGTTGCGAGTTCGAAACAGGGAGACATACCAGCAAAGCCACCCAACCTGATAATAAGAATTGCTTTTAGTATGCGTCCCATGACCGCCATAGACTTCAGACTCACGCAATACTCAAAAGACCACAATAACGAATCTACGGCTCATAAGTATCTCGGCAAATGCTGCAGAATCTGAGGCATACGATAACAAATAGAGTTGTTACTTAAGTCCAAGGTTTGCACTGCCGTTTAATTGTCAGAAACATCTCCGATCAACAAAATATTTGTTGCTGACCCAGATGTATTCTATCTGAATGGACGATCAGCAAGGCATACAATATCTGAGGATGCCAACAATACCTCTTTGGAGAATGTAAGGGCTGTCAACACACCCAGAGGTCAGCAACAGTGTAAAGAGTTTTTACAACGCACTATAATCATATCCGATGGCAACAATGACAACGACTGTAACATATAATGTCTTCGGTGTGACTAGTACGTGGACGAGTAATACATACCGGAAACATAGTCGTTCATGAAAAGGCCATTCAGAGTAGTTTGTAAGGAAGAGGACATAGATTTGTTGAAGATGGACAAGTAGGAGAAAGAACAATAAAGTGCGGTGGGAGTGGAGCCATCACTGGGTTACCAGGTGCACTATATGTCGATACCTAAATTAATACCAAGAGAACGTTCCACGGGATGGCTGATTTCAAAAATCAACGTGGAGTGCCAGAAAAGGCTTTCATTGTTCTGAGACGTTCCTGAAGAACACAACACCTCAGCACCCAGTTCCATCTGACCGTGAAAGGTTCAGGATCAACTAAAGGTCTTCTGACGCCTTCGTAGATTGAACAGTCGGCGATTGGCGAAGCGCACAGTCGAAGTTTTTGCTCTGCATGCCAAATTTCTCTCTGTCTTTCATCGTGGAATGGCTCCAGCGTGGGTAGCAAGCGGGGTGGGAGTGTTATCCGACGGTGTTGCCGGCGGCGGCTAAAGCCGGCTTGTAGCCGGAGCTGCGGCAACGTCTATTTTAGCATTCAATACAGCCTCTGCTGCAAACTTTAGCGAGGATGGCGACAAGTCCCACAGTGATATGAATAACCACGAGGAACGCATGGCGGCGATAAAGCATATGTATGTGGGGACCGAATGGTTCCTAGGACTGGGTATGAAGGTCAGACAAAGTCAAGTTCGATATTTCGATTATCTATATATTATGCACCCGAGCAGCGGCAGCGATAGGCCCCGTTACCTGAGCACCTGAGCGTCACGCTCACGTGCGCTGTCCTTTTGGCGCTGCGTCGAGCGCGAGCGCGCTTCAGCTGAGTTTTCTGTCCTCGGCCGTGTGAACTTCTGCGTCACGCCCATTTGCAAGACATCGCGTCACGTTTTCTATCGCGCTCATCCCTGCCTCAGCTGTCTCTCTTTATTTCGTACCGTAGTGTCCTTTGCTACCAACGACACGTATTCCACTCCTGTACATTTTTTTACTTACTCAATGTTTCAAAAATTATTCAATATGCTCTTTTGCAGCATTTTTCCAATCATTGCTCACTGGCATCTTTTGATAACATGCCTTCCTCATCACAACGAAAACGAGAACATTGACGTGCACGGGAAAACGGTACCTGCGTCCGACAGGTGCGCATCAGGCTAACAGGAAAAGTACCCTTCTGACCCGTTCCCCATCGACTAGCCACAGCGTGCTGGGTGACGTAAGCTTGCAGGCCACCTGCTCCCATCGATCCCGCTACTTGGAGCCGTCGATGTCCTCATTGCAATGCTTTACTCTTATCGACTGAGCCTGACTCTTTTCGTTGCGGAAATGGTTGGCGTGCCCTTCCACCCTTGCATCCCCTTCCGGTTCATATGCGACAACTTCTTCGTGACAATCAGCATCTTCGTCACCTTCTCGAATTCTCCCGTGTCATCACAATCTTTTCTCTTTCGCAGGAATTGGAGTGACAGGAGGTTTCGAGCATTTTCCTGTCGGTGCTGGTGCAGGTGCCCCTGCAGTTGCGAACACTGGGCGAACATATCATCTGATGCGAGACACTGAATACACAGAGCATTCCATACATTGGTGTCTCTGCAACGAATCGATGCATCACCTGCAAGCTGTACAATATGGTGCCCATTCCTTCGTTGTTCAAGCCATTGCTGATGATGTCCGTGCTGTCAATCCTTACGTCACCAATCTTCGTCACTTGCACAATGTGCCTCGCAGGCACACTCAGCACCTTGCACTAGCTTGACTCCATGACAGCAAGAAAAGATCGTCGAGGAAAGCACAAACCCCAAATGCGTGTCCATGACAAATATAGGTAATCGCCATTGACGAATCCGGGTTGATACCATCATGCGCCCGCAGGAAACGCGCCCTTGTAAAATGTACGTGTACTGGCATTGAGGATATTGTTGCTTATATCCCAGTACCAGAGACAGCCTGCCAGCCTGGGACAGTCTCAGACACGTCAAGGATAAGTATATCGAGATCTAAAATGTCAAGAATAGTACCATTATTTCGTCCCCTCGTTCCCGAGAATGGCGGATACCTATCAGGTGAGATGCGCACGCGCTAGAATACAACCAATTCGATACGTGAAACGGCACCCTACATGCGCAGACATTTCTTGACGGGCGCATCCACCCCCTCGATCGGATCAGAAAGACCGACACTCGAAGATGACCCACTTGCACTTCGCTTCCTCGGTCCCAAGAGCATCACGTTAGGTGAAGAATTGGACAACCACAACCCGTCCTCGTCCTCGACGCAAGGTAACCCATCGTCTTCTCACTCGCTCTCGAGATCAAAACTCGCTTGACGACTCCGCGATACCTTCTATCGAACCTCGAGGTTGATCGGCGTCGCGGCGACGAGCGTCACTCCCAGCCTGTCCTCCTTATCCTTTTTTCCAGCTTGGTCTTGGGCGGGACCTTGAAGCTTTCAGCATGCTGGCTGGCTTGGGATTGGGATTGCTGCGCCCAAGGTTTGAACGCGCGTGACATGCTCAGTTCACGGCTGGGAGCGGGTTTGAGAAATGATGCTGTCCCAGAGGCATTGGAACGCATCGCCGAGGCATCCTGCGCGAGCAAAACAGACAAGGATCGCATGCCCGATGAGGTGGTATGTGACTGGACAGAGGGAGAACGCCGTATTGGTTTGGAGGCGTGTCTGTCCTTGAACTGGGCGACGGAGGAGGATGTCGAGAATCGGGTGGTTGGAGCGCGAACCCGCTTTTTTAGATCCAGGACTTGAGGTATCTGTGTCGTTCTTCTAGTCTAAAATGGGCGAGCGGGGAAATTGCTTGCGATGCAACAGTGTGCACATACCGTCCTGTTTCAATCAATCAGAATGTGAGAAAAAAGACGAGTTGATCTCGGACTAAACTGACTAGCGTTCGACGACATCTTCACGAAACGTTTGTATCCAGTCGCATTCGTCGTTGTTTGTGTTGTTGACCAGCTGGCACGTACAGATAGGGATCTGTACGGGTACGGGTATACCCGCGGTTTTTGTGCTACGGGTAAGGCGGGTACGGGTACGGTGTAGAGAATCTGTACCCTCGACGATAACCGTACCCGTACCCGCGGTTTGGCGGGTATGTGCGGGTATGAATCGGTCACAGTCCGATGTTATATAACATTCCGTGTCCGTCGTGCGTCGCCAGCGGCCAGCGCCACCGTGTCAGGAAATTTCTTCATTTTCTTCACTTTACTCGATTCAGTTGGATCTCCGGCTTCATTGATTCGTTCCGTACCGGAGATACCTATATTTGTATCTACACCGCTCTTCCTACGTATATGAACCTAAGGGATGATTA
>JBBPML010000127.1:0-65579 GCA_038090275.1 Austroboletus novae-zelandiae | reverse complement strand
CTAAATAGGTAAGCGAAGATAAGAGAAAAGGGGGAATAATAAGGTGGCTCAAGCGGGACTCGAACAGCGAGAGCAATGTCTGTAGGGAGCTAGGGTAAAGGTGAAGAGAAAAGGATAGGGGTATACGTGAATCGTAACACAATCAGGAGCAAGACTCCTAATCCTTATCTTATCAGACAAGACCTGCTATATATGGAGAAGCTCTTTCACAGTCAAGGTGCCAAGACTTCTACTCTCATAGATGCCAAGGGCTAGACTCTTGACCCTTATCTATCAGCATGCTTGCAGCATGTTGTTTATATATCTTATTGCCAAGCCAGCACAAGGCTTGCATCTATCCTTATTAGGGAAGACCCTGTATCCTTATCTATAACCCTTGATGGGTTTACACCCTAGACCTCAAGGATAAGCCATAAGGATAACTTATCTATGATGTTATGGGCTAGACCCTTGCCATCTATTCCTTATATATCAAGACATGCATTAAACATGCATTTTATATCTATGCAACATGCCTAGCATATATATGCCAAGGAAGTATAAGGCCAATAGTATATTGGTCTCTTATCTTATTCACACGGACTCTTATCTAACCAATTGGAGATATTTCCATTTATAGTAATGTATTATAACATGTACAAACAGTAAAGTAGTATATAAAAACCCAGGTCCTCAGAGCTGTACCCCAGCTTTGAAGACTTAGAAATTACCTCAGAAAGTCTTTGGTTCCCTCTCCTCAGCTCACCTGGCTACCAACTGCCAGCAAGTCTACAAGACTAGTGGATCAGGTATCAAGGCTAGAAATATCTTATTCAAGACATCTCACTAGCGGAAGACGCACTTTGAGGCTAGTTATCTTATTTGCTGTTTAACTTACACAACCTTAGGGGAAGATGTCTTCAAGCCTTTGGTTACCTTGACAGAGCCCTAGCAACAAAGGATCTGATAATGATACTCTCTGGTAGTGTTCTTCAAGACTTTACTTTATTGTATAAGGAGTTGGAGAGTTGTTTCATGCTCTCATTGGATTTCTTGATATCTCAACCTGTATATCCCCCAATCCTCCATATCTGCAAGTTTGTTTCTCTTTTCTTTTGTGCTTGCAAGGGTGTCTGATTGTATTGCCTTTTCTTTTTCCTTGACATATCAGTTTCCTCAGTGCTTGCAGAGACTGATGGCCACACTGTTTCTCTTCTTTCCTCGCTGTATAGGTAATAAAACAAGATTCTTCATGTATGTAAACAGAAGAACAGAAGAGGATCGTGATCTTTTGGAGGGTCTCATCACTAATATTTTCACAAACATCTTCATTTTCATCTGGTACCATCACTGTCCTCAGTATTTCTTTGACCTGATCTGGATTTTGAACATTTTCTACAGTGGTGATAAACTCAGTGTGTTCCTGCCCATGTCTACTTCAGATCAGATCCACATCCTGAGGCTCCAGCAAGCATGCTAGTGGCTGAATCTTGATTTTATTTTGCAAGGTTCACTTTCCTTCAAGTTGTATAAGCACTGGGACCCTTTGAAGGAGCATACAGTATTTTGTGAGTATGAAAACTACATCTGCATGTCCAATGAGGGCAACTGTGCTTGACTTGTAACTGACATAGGGGTTGAAAACGTTGAATGAGGAGAGTTGTAAAAATTTGTTGAAGTAGGGTATGACCGAATAACCTAAGCAGGTGGTATACTGCTGTACCAGTGAGGTCCATACCTCAGGTCCTGACGTGCACTGGGTGAGTGTGATGAAAGCACAACTTACGACAGTTACACATTTCCATCATGATCTTGAATGCAACTTGACCCCACAGCTGCAAGCGGAACAAAGATCTTGCATCACAAGCAGATTGGCGATGGAATGTACAAACACAGGAGATTAACAAGTAGTGGACAGTTTGCGTTCATATGACATGGTATCAAAAAACTCACCAAGTTTTTCAGAGCTAACATTGATTTGACATAAACTTTGATGATCTCAAGCCACGATGCCCATATAGTTTTTTTTATTAAAAAGGAATGATGTAAACTCGAATAGAATTCCTATCAAACAAAACTTCGAGAATGCATCTGATTCTAGAAAAGACGAGTTCTTTCATCCTGGGCTGAAGGAAACACCCAGTATCAGACACAAAAAGAAGTGACCACTGACAGAAAGTTGAATAATAACACCTGCGATCATGTTTTAGCTTACTGCACGGGTGAAGATGTGTGCGAAGCCCAGGCATCGATACTTGGCAGTTCCTTCAGAGGTCGGTTCAAGGAACTACAAAGTTTCCATGTCTGATAAAGAGAAACTCTCATGATGATGGTGGTTAGAGATCAAGAGGCGTGTGAAGTATTTTATACTCAGACCTCATCATCGACCGAGCTCGACCAGCACGTCGACCACATCCATGCCCCCAATCGAGTCAGTTCCAAACGGAAACGCGGACCCCATCGTCGAGATATCCGCACCCCCCATCGTCGGCATCAACTTTGGTAACTCGTACGCGTCCATCGCCGTCTTCACAAAGGTCCTTCTTTTTTTTTCCCCGGTTTTCTGCCCGTCGCTCAATTTTGTTCGGCGTGCAGAAAGGCGTTGCGGAATGTATCGCCAACGAGGACGGTGAGCGCCAGATCGCCTGTGCGCTCGCTTTTCACGGCGAAGAGATGGTACGCCCCGCGCTGATCGCACACATCCACAACTGACGATCGCACACAATCGACAGTACATTGGCAATCAAGCCAAACAGCAGCTCGTGAAAAATGCTCAAAACACCATCACGGGCTTTCGAAATCTCCTCGGAAAAAAGTACGCTTCTTCCAGAGCAGAAGACGACGATATTGACGGCGGACAGGTTCTCTGAGCTACCCCAGGACAAGCTGTCCGTGTCCACGCCCGTGATCCAACACCCTTCCTTGCCCGACACGCCCGCCTACAAGGTCAAAGTCCTCCAACCAGCCCCCACGCCTCTGCCCACCACCGCCGCCAACACGCCCATCGCCTCCCGGGTTGTCACTCCCCGCTCAGAGCCAGTCGAAGTAGAGCGCATCCTGACCGTCTCTGAGGTCACCACCGTTTTCCTCGCCTCACTCCGCCAGTCTGCAGAAAACTTTCTCGGCCAAAAAATCGACGGCGCCGTTATCGCCATACCTGCCTGGTTCGACGACGCACAACGAGAGGCACTCTCCAAGGCTGCAGAAGACGCAGGAATCCACGTCCTCCAACTCTTTGACGATGCCGGTGCGGTTGCTGTCTCCACATCCGACAGTGCGGACGGCATCCCCAGTGATCGAACTCAGCTTATCGTCGATCTCGGCGCATCCTCCCTCGAACTGTCCTTGCTCTCCGTTCGCGAGGGTCTGGCATACACTCTCGCCACGCTTTCTGATCCCACCGTCGGCGGAGACGAGATCGACTCGAAACTCATCCGATTCTTTGCGAAAGAATTTACCAAGAAAACGAAAACGCCGCTCACCGTCGCCCCGGCGATAGAACCTCAAGACAAGCGTGCCGAGGCAAAACTACGCCTGGCAGTGGAACACACGAAGCGCACCTTGAGCGCCAGTCCAGGCGCCGCCACATGTTCTGTCGAATCCCTCAAAGACGGTCTCGACTACACTGGCTCTATAAATCGCCTCCGATTCGACATGGAGATGCGGTCCATTTACGATAAGGTGAATGCCAAAGTAAAAGAGCTGGCAGAGAGTGCCGAGACCGATCTCTACGACATCGACGAGATCGTGTACATCGGAGGGTCGGCCTCGCTTCCTGGCCTGGACGAGAGTCTGTCGCAGGGGTTCAGTGAGTCTGTCGTCACGCCGTTCAAGGTAGGCACTGTCGTCGGCGGGGGCGCCGGCGACCCGACCGCGATCCTCGCACGCGGATGTGCCTTGCAAGCGCATTTGCTCGTGTTACTTGCGCAAGACTCATCGGATGAGTTGCTCTGCGTATTCAACAAGGAAAACAAGGTGACCAGCGTTGCGGCCACCAGTCGTACGATCGGTCTGCTCGTGCCTCAAGAGGACGCTGCAGGATCGCTGGGAGGCATCTGGATACCACTCGTTCTCAAAGAGACGCCTCTCCCTTGTCGTAGAACATTGACGTTCGCGGTGGACGCCACTGGCACGGATACAAAAGTGGGCTTCGAGTTGTGGGAAGTCAAGGAGGGCGTCAAGATAGACCATGTGAAGCCCCCGAAATTAGAGGACGAGGAAGAGGCACAAGAAAGGGAAGAAGAGGAAGAAGAGCTCGAAGAAGTAAAAGAAAAGACACTGACCAAGGAAGCCTATCTGGCTTCCTTGTCGCTGTCACCCCAAAACGTTGTCAAGGGCAAAACGACGGTGCAAGTTCAGGCGATCATATCTAGTGCCGGCGCACTGGAATTCAGTCTGCGGGAGGTGACCAAGGACGGCCTTGGTGAGCCGGTCACGACGACCGTTGGAGCGCCATGATGACGGTACAGCCCGCCTTCCATTTTTCCGTGCTCGTGTGTGACGTCTTTCAGTTGTTGGACTATAGACGACAACACTAGGATCATTGACCGATATCCTCGTTCCAGTCCTACATTTACGTAGAGATTTTTACGCTCGTTCGTGTAATGGAAGCGTTGCCCGTCTGCTCACCTCTGGTCGTTCCTTGATGTACCGTGCCATGAGCTCTTTGCATTCGGGATCGTCCAAGACGACGACCTCTACGCCGTTTTTCCTGAGCAGCTCCTCGCCGCCCATCCAGTTGATGTTTTCCCCAATCACAACACGGGGTATCTTGTACAGCAAGATCGCTCCCGTGCACATACTGCAGGGACTGTCTCGATATCAAAGTGACAGAGTCAGACCTGCCCAGATTCACGATCTCGTTGCGCGCACCTCAACGTCGTGTACTGCATTCGTCCGTCCGTCTAGAGCAACAACGAAAAGATATGTGACGTTTGGGACTTACCATCGTGGAGTGCCTATACACGTCGGCTCTCTGCCTCCCTGCGTCCTCGAGTGCTGCGATCTCGGCGTGCAAGGTCGGTGACGACTTTTGGATGCGCTGGTTGTGTGCGGCGCCGATGATTGCTCCGGTGGTGTGGTGGACGAGCGCGGCGCCGATGGGGATTCCGCCTTCGTGGGCGCTCTTGCGTGCTCTGGCGAGTGCGGTGGCGAGGCCGATGTGGTCGAGATTGGACGGGGACGTGGTTTTTGGTGCGGCTGGGGTTGTTGGCGTCGAGGTGGGTGGAAGTTTGATCGCGTTATCAAAGTCGTACAACATGACGAGTTATCGGATGACAGATGGGCGTGAGAGTACTTTTGACAACGAATCTACGACCAAATCACACGGGCATCGTAACAGAGTCGTCATCAATATCATCATTCTTTTCATCGCTTATATCGGATGTCGCTATGCACGAGTATCATCGTTGTCACCCGAGCGGAGGTCGCAGCTCGATCAAGCCGATGAACAAACGGACCATGTGGGTTCATGGAGGTATTGGCTGATTGACGAGGGATCCTAGCAATGACGTAACGATCGTCAGACTGACAAGCGGAATCAAACTTTGTACCAAGGCACCGACAACATGCACAACATTGACAGGGTCGTCGAACACATGTACCTGTATGAGCCAGACGTTCCCCACCGTTTGCATTGACAAGTTGTGAGGTACTCGCCTCCTCGGCGGCTCCTGTTCTTATCGCACTTCGGCTCAAATTCGCTCCCAGGAGTCGTTACATATTGCCTATAAGTTTGAGCCCACAAAGAGCCGGGAAGTGGTTTATGTTTTACGGCTCAGATCACAGAAGACATATAATTGCCTCAGATGGTGGCCGGCAAATATTGAGTAGAAGAAGCTATCATATTGGCTAGGAACCGAGGAGAACACTAGCAGGGTCGACTCACACAGTACAAGTCTTAGTGGCGTGTAGTGCTAGCGATCACGGCGAACCGTCGACTTTCAAGATCGACAATGAGACTACAAAGTAATTTTTCGATTTCGGGCCAAGTTCAGCCTTGGTTGATTCCTTGAAGCTCAAGGGCACACCGCCGTATGTGCTGGCACGGGCCATTTCGGGTCACCCGGCGATAGGATGGCGCCGTGACGGGTTCCACCGCCCGAGACTCTGAAACGGGCGAAATTAGCGCCGCCAATAATACTGCGATCATTGGTAACTGGAACTGGAACTGGACCCGCAGCCTAGGAACCAACGAAATGAAATGTTTCTCAATACAAAGACCACAGGAAGACATTCGCGGTTGGATCATGTCGCCACAGGGCGGTTCATACCATGAACAAGCACAAGATATCCGACGCCAGTATCTGCTTCGAGTAGCTTTCCAAGCACGTTCGAAACGCAAAACTCACGCTCTGTCGCGTTCATTTCACTCTTTGCTGTATTGCAGTATCAGATGTTACGACTCCGGAGAATCCTAGTATGCGTGTCCTCTTTTTGTACAGGTCCGGCGGAACGGTAATGGCAGTCGCCGTATGAAACCAGCGACCATGCCAGATCTGTCAATCGAAGTGGCTGTAGATGATGAGGTCCGGACTCCGTACTATGACCATCTAGGGTTGATTCAACATACTACGTATTCAGTACCGTTCGAGATCTCATGGTGGTGAGAGCAAGTGCTGCGAGTCCGAGGACTAGACCGTGGAGCATGTCCGAAAACGACAGCCACCGACAACCGGATAAGGTTCACGTCAGCGACTATGTACTTTGACATCTCATACCACGCATGGAGCTATGTGAACGGCAGAGTCGATGGAGAAAGGAAGGAAGTGCGTAGCTCGCGGACGCATGTGCGCTGCGTGAAAGATGTCGAACTCTTCCTCGAAACGTCCCCAACTGTTTACCCACTCCGGGTGACCATAGAAACAAGGTGAAATTTTTGGGTGAGTATGTTACAATGTAGTTGGAGCTGCGCTGAACCCAGACTGGCCAGGAACGATGCCTGTTGGCACCTGCCAAGCCCAGCGCCGCTCCATGTGGGCTCTTGGAGATATTCTGAGTTGTACCTCAGCTGGATGTTGAAAGGCGGTGCCAGGGCGGATATCGGTCGCGTGCGACAAGGGAATCAAAGCCTTATCGGCATTCGACCATCCTTGGCTTGTTACCTACAAAAAGGTGGTCGTGTACCTTGATAAAGCTGCTCTTCTCGTTTCTTCCCCGCCCCTCCCTAATACCCCTCCACCATGACCTCCGTCGGGGCCAACGAGAAAAGGTCCGCCTACGATGTCGACGACAAGTCTGTCGAGGGTCAAGCTCCCCTTCCCGAGGTTCATACCTCCCTCCAACGCAAGCTCAAGAACCGGCATGTCGCCATGATCAGGTATGCCCGGCCCTTGCCACCCTCCCGCGGCTGACCGTCTCCCAGTATCGGTGGTGTCATCGGTACAGGTCTTTTCCTCGGAACAGCAACTTCTCTCCGGAACGGCGGCCCCGTCGGTATCCTCTTGGCCTACATATTCATTGGAACCATATGTTTTGCCACTATGGTATCCGCCTATCTCCGCCGGTTGCACGCACATGCCTCACATAGTTGCAATCACAGCTTTCCCTAGGCGAAATGACCGCCTTCCTACCTGTCCCTGGTGGTTTCATTAAACTTGCCGAACGATTCATAGATCCCGCCTATGCTTTTGCGACCGGCTGGAATTATTGGTATGGATGGACGGTCAGTTGCCCCCGTCGTCAAGTTTAGCTCCTGCTCATTCCCATGTACAGCTCACACTACCCAGTCCGTGTGATCCAATTTGAATAGACAAGAGTACTCACTAGCCTTCTAGCCGAATTATCCGCGGCCGCAGATGTTATCAGTTTTTGGGACAAGAAAACTAGCCCTGCCGTCTGGATTACCATGTGCTTGGTCGTCGTCATCGCCATCAATTTCCTCGGTGTCGGTGAGCATTTTTGTTTCACACATGTACTTCTTCTCACTATCGGCCCCAGGTGCATACGGGGAGGCCGAATTCTGGTTCAGGCATGTCTCACCATCAATCTTCCATCCTTTCTTCCTCTTATAGTTTCTTCTAGCTCAATCAAGGTTATCACGATAACAGGAATGATCATTCTTGGCATCGTCGTCGATTTAGGCGGAGGTCCAAATCACGATCGCCTTGGATTCCGCTACTGGAAGAATCCAGGGCCATTCACAAACTATGACGGGATTACTGGCCCAAAAGGCCACTTCCTCGGTACTTGCAGTGTCGCCACCGAGGCTACGTTCTCGTACCTTGGCACTGAAGCAGTAGCAGTTCGTCTGCTCACCGCACCCCTTCTCTCCCCCGCTTGACCTGTTTACAGATAGCGGCTGCTGAGGCGAGAAATCCACGCCGAAACATCCCCAAGGCAATCAGGAGGGTTTACTTCCGTGTATTGGTATTCTACATTGGAGGCGTGCTCATCATCGGTTTACTCGTTCCCTCCAACAACCCATTGCTCAATCTCAACTCAAACAATGCATCTGCTTCGCCGTTTGTCATTGCCTTCAACACAGCCGGTATCAAGATCTTGCCTTCGGTACGCCAAAAACGAGCGTCGTACTCCGCCACTAATTCCTCGCCTAGATCATTAACGCTGCCATTTTAACCTCTGCTTGGTCCGCTGGTTCGAGTGATCTCTACCTCTCATCGCGTAGTATATGTACGCAGGCAGTTTTCCGTCGACTTTTATTCCAGACTAATACACTGATTAGACGGTCTCGCCGTCTCCGGCAGCGCTCCAAAAATATTTGCTCGCACCACACGATCTGGAACGCCGATCATAGCCGTCTTTTTCTGCTCTCTCTTTGCGCTCCTCGCCTACATGACGCTCGGAGCCGCTTCCGCCGGTACCGTGTTCACCTGGCTCTCCGGTTTCTCTGCTACCTCGGGTCTCGTCACCTGGTTTGGTATCGGACTGACCTACCTCCGCTTCTACTACGGCATGAAAGCACAGGGCATCGATCGCAAGACGCTTCCCTTTGCGCCCAACGTACAGCCGTTTGCAGGATGGTACTGTGTCTGCGGGTCCGCCTTTGTGCTCTTCGTACGTCCGCTTGTCTCTCTCTCTTCGCTTCGTCGCAACGTTGACGACCCGGTCGTACGTTGCAGTTCAGCGCATGGGAAGTCTTTTTGAGGAAAGAATGGTCGACGGCGATGTTCGTGACCGACTACTTTCCGATCATGTTTTTCCCCGTTCTTTACGTGTCCGCGAGACTGTTCATGCGCGTGCGCTCGCCCGGCCTCTTGGACTTGGACTTTGTGTCCAACGTGGCCGAGTTTGATGAGATGACGTATGTGTTTTTTCCTTTTCCTTCTTGTGCCGCTCTTTCTCCCGGTGACGTTGTGTCCTTGTTCGCTTTTTTTGTTTCTCTGTCCTCCTTGTCCCTTGTCCCTTGTCCCCCCTTTGTCGCTTTGCGATGCTGACCAACGAAACAGGCACGACGACCCTCCACCCAAGAACAAGATCGAGGCGATTTGGATGTGGCTGGTACGTCGCCCCGCCTACCGCTCCACACACACATCTCACACACGTCCGCCCAGATGTGAAAAGAATACACATGGTATTTACGACGAGTCGTCATTGTAATTGTACGTGCGCTAGCGCGCGTTGCGGTATTAGTATTATTCCCGAGTCGACGCTCGGTTCTACATACGTGTTCCTTTAAACGACCTCGAGTGATCACCAACCAAGTCGTCGATGAAAAAAAAAAAAGAGGCGTCCCTTTTCCGACCCTGTTGTATAAGAGATGTAAAGAAAAAAGAAAAAGAAAAAAAGAGCACGTATATACGCATATAAACAAAACGGCAACTCGTTCAAGAAATAGACATGGCCTGCGCGTCCTCTTCTGAACAAGACGGGTCAGAGCCGACAGCGAGTGCGCCGAGCGCGAGGTTGATCGCCCTCATCATGTCTTCGTCGGACAAGCCTCGTGCTGGCCCACTCGCCGTCGACTGCCCGTCCTTGACATCATCGACACCAGCACCGCCCGCGTCCGTCGTCTCCGGATCCAAGCTCGCACCGACCGCGCCCGGCTGCGCATCCGCACGGTCGGCAGGCACCAGGGCACCAGGCACCTCCCCCACAAACGGACCGTTGACGACGAGCCCGGGCTCCCACGTACAGCACTCTCCCACCGCCGGCTGCGGCCAGAGACGATCGCCCTCTGCATCCACCTCCACCTCCGACACCGGCGCCAAGCTCCCGTCCGAATCGATCGTCGAACGCGCACGCGGACTCGCCGTCCCAGGCATACGCCCATGCGGCTCGTGCAGCGCCGCTCGGTCGCCAATGTACCACCGCGAGCGACGGCGCGAGGAACTAGGCGTACCGTCGTCCACCACGTCCGCGCTCGGCTCCAGATCGCGAAACGCGCAGACCCTCCATGACGCTCGGGGTCGCCCGATGAACACGCGCGGAACCTTGCGCTCTTCAGGCACTGGCTTCTTCTTGCGCGTCCGCGTCGGCTTGTCCTTGTCTTTGGGCGGGGCCTGCGAAGCGGACGGCGGCATGCGTAATCGTTCCATGTGTTCGCGCGTCATGAATGCGCTCCCCATGCGCTCGCCCTCCATCCCGTACACGTGCGCCCAGAATCGGGGTTGGGGCAGCCCCTCGTTCGGTTCCGGCGTCGCCGTCATCGTGCCACTGGCGCTCCGTTGCTGACGTGCCGAGTTGGTACGCGGGAGCTGCGCGCCAACGTCCCGTACGAGCGTTACGTTAGTTTTGAAGATGTTCGACGCAAGTCCTCCGAGCCTCATCGAGATGAATTCCTCGCCCCTGTTCCTCGAACAGACCGAGCAGTTGCACGTGTTCGTACATGCCGGGCACAAGAAACCAGCGCTGTGTTCGTCAAAGGTAATCTCAGGGTATCTATAAATCGTGTCAGAGCGAAAGCCAAAGGGAGTGAAAACGAATGGACTAACCGGTAAAGAATGCATCGGTTGCAGAACCGCTTTCCGCATACATGCCCCTTGACCAAGTTGGAGCACGTCATCTTGGGTCGTACAGTCGAATTGCGGCATTGATGACAAAATGAAATCTGCGAGGCAGTCACAGCTTTCGTGCTTTGATGGCTGGAAGCGGATTCCTTGTCTTTACCGCCCGACTGTCTATACAGATTATGCTTGAGTTTGGTCTTAGGTCGAGGATGTGATGAGTCAGGTAGGTAGTCTGATTCAGGACTGGATGCAGACTCGCGTTCACGTTGTTTGAGCGAGGGCACCAGTCGTCTCTTTGCTCGTATAGAAGCGTCCTGATCGTCAGAAGTGGCAGCGGTGTTCTCCAAGAGACTCGACGAAGGCTCCTTGGGTCCTGAATGAGTCGAGGGAGTTGCATTCTCTGCGTCGCGATACTTGATCTGTACCGGCCGTTTGCCTAATGACAAAGGCAAGGAAGACGGATGGATCGGTCGACGAACATAAATAATCGGCGTTGGCAACTTTGGGCGTTTTTTGAGAGGCTTCACTTGAAGAACCGGCGGCGGTGTTGATGGTTTATCTTGGCCAAGTAGGGTAGGATTGATCGTATCGAGAGAAATGGTGGGCAGATTATTATTCTCCGATGCGACGCCCTCGCTCTGTTTGAACGACCAGTCACCCAAGAGAGGTGCTTCCCCGCTAAAGATGTTGCTCGGAGAAGCAGGGAGATAGCTCAAAGGTTGAAAGGGTGAATCCGGAGCAGGCGCAGGAGTCATCGAGGGTTCCATGTCCGCTGGTGGGGAACTTGGCGGCAGGCCCAAAAAACAATCGCCATCGCCAGTATGTGTTAATCGGAGGTCATGATCCAAGAATGGTAAATCTAATCCAAGAGAGCCCGTTTGAGATTGTGCAGAATGGAGCTGATAAGGTTGAACGGTATGTGTTGGAGCGGGTTCCGTACGAAGGTTGTTCGGAGAGTCGTTCAACCCATCAAAGAGCCGGTTCATGCCGTGTTCCGAGTTGGCGGTTGTTGACGAAGAGCACTGGGGCAAGGATGGACCAGGGAGCGCGGGATCCGAAACGATACTTGTTGCAGGCTGAGCATCGACGGAGCGAGTCGCCGAGGGAGGGACCCGCTCATCCACAGCGTGATCTGCTTTTTCTTCCTGAGGCGAACTGTCGGAGCCTGGTTCAGCCAATTTCCAGGGAAGCAGTTCCTCCCTCAGGACGAAGCCCGCGGTTCCGGGTATGCGAGGTGCCGGTAACGGAACATCCGGTGCTTGATACCAAATGCCTTCCGCCCCACGTAGCCCAAACCTTTCCATATAGTCGAGTTCAGGTTTCCGAAGCTTGGACGCTCGCATTCGCCATGCGTGAACAAATTGGAAACGCGAATTAGTTGCAAGGTCCACTGGGGTGAGATGGGAATACGTATCAACGTCTTGAAGAGGAATCATCGTAGGCTGGTAGAGCTCAGCGAAAGAGCTTGCGATGTCTACGCTGGAAGCCGGTTCGCTTTGACGAGGGTCTTTTGAATAAAAGACTGTATCACGCTCGCGTTCTTTGCCCTTTGACATCTGATGAGGTGAGGCGCATGGAGGGATTTCTGCAGCGGGGGATTCGGGGAGAGAGGAACTTCGGAGTTGATTAGCGACGACAGATTCGGAGAGACAGGAACCTCGGAATTCGCTAGCAATGGGGGATGGGGGAAGAGAGGGATCTCGGAGTTCGCTGGCGACGACCGACTCAGCTGGTGGAGTAACAGAACGGTCGAAGGCTGGTTGGTAATCAGCCTTGCTTAGGCCTTTAGGGAACCTAGGGACCTCTATGTAATTTATAACGACTCGAGCGTGTCTTCTAACGGGCGGAGGGGGAGTGAAAAGAGATTGGTCCGGTGGTAAAGGAGAACTGCGCAAAGAAGACGAAAGTCGACTTGTATCGGGATGAGCATGCGGGCCGTTGGAGCGGGCACTGTTTGGAACCTGTGATAAACAATGAAGATCGTGAATCATCCCACGTGTAAAACAAGACTTGCCAGAATATCGCGGGCGGGTAAGCTGTCGTCAGAATCGTCAAGGGTGAGATCTATTACTTCCTGTTCTGTCGTCGATCCAGACTGCAAAGGCGCGACACGTCCGCGTGAGGAAGCGGGCGCGAAGTGGCTAGAGCGAGGGGCAGACAAAGAAGAGGTGAAGGTGAAGCGGGATGATGCCGACGATACGATGAGGGCAGATGGGGGAAATGCTCTGTTTGGATCGGCACGCTGCGCAGATCGTGAGCAAGCGTCGCGTGTGTGGAAAATGGAGTGCATACCGAGGCAGGTATCGAAGTATCGACGCGACTGGGATGTCGTGCAGTGGCAGGGACGGACAAAGAATTGCGCTGCGGAGAATGAGCGAGGAGACGACAAAGGACGCGAAGAGGCCAGCACCTCGAGATGGTGACAAAAAGGAGCCTTTTCGGCGCGTTTCTTGGGCGAACGCCTTCTCGAGGGCTGTTGCTTCTGCAGAGGCTGTCTCTCGAGCGCATCGCGGGCGGCGGTGGACGGCGAGGGGCGCCATTTTGAGCTTGACGGCTGCTGGTCGTGGCGAGCGTCCCAAGTGCTTTCTGGCACTGTCCGCGCCGCCATGGAGGGCGTCGAACGCGCTTGGTGGATGTCGACGATAAAATGCTCGACGCGAACAGCGCGTCCCACTCCGGAAATTGCCGGTCCATGCTCACAGGGGCAGGTCTTACGTCATATATAGTCACAGGTTACGCTATTTAACTTTTACCGCTGCTAACTCAGCCAACTCACAGACGTTCACTCTTGTCTATCACGGAGTTCTCTTCTTCGTGGAACTGATCGGCTGAACTCGTCGATGGCGCGGACGAACTTCTAGCTTGTCACTATCATCGCTTCTGAACCTTTTGGGGATGCGGTATACTATGCACCAGACGAGGACGGGCCCCGATCAAATACATGCGTTTCCACTGTCTGGAGTGTAACGAAAGGCAAGTGTACTACCACCACGTGCCAACTACTCCGTAGATCACACTTGTAGCTCCCATTGATCATGATCGGCCCGCCGGCACGCGTAGCTCCCGAAACACTGCGCAAATAACTTCAGGGGGGCCTCGTGAGATGTCATTTGATCAGTCACGTCATCTAACACCGTTAAAACGTCATATTCCAGCGCTTTAATGATCTTCGAAAACATTCATGAGTAAGAGATAGCCAAACGATTGCGCCACTTTGTACCAAGGTTGCTATCTCTCATGTGATCGTTCAAATGGAACATATCAGGCGTATAAAAAGATAAAACTTATCCGCCGAGAACTCTCCCACCTGTTTCACAATGGCGCCCTCTGTTTCTGAATTGGTCACCGAGATGAGCGATAAGGTAGACCAACTCAACACCAATACTGTCGGAAAACAAGACGTGAGCATGTTCATATACTGCACTGGAACAAAGCAACTGACATTTTGTGATAAGGATAAGAACGGCCCCTCTTACCCGTTCTACCTCCCGTACTATGAAGGGAACGAGAAATGGCTCCCGACCGAGGTTTACGGTTTGTTTCCACCACTACCCATTCCCTCCATGGTCCACCGACATCATCTCCAGAACATGTCGACCCTGGTTTAAAAGCTGACAAATCCAAGCCTAATCTTCTTACGCCTGATGCGAAGCTCGAGCATCTCAGCCCTTACCTCGGTACCGAAATCAGTGGTGTACAAATCTCCCAGCTCAGCGAAGACGGCCTCAACGAGCTCGCACTCTACGCCGCTGAGCGTAAGGTGCTGATTTTCAGGGACCAAGACTTCAAGGACATCGGTCCCGATAAACAGATTGCGTTCGCCAAGTAATGTAGTTCCAAAGCTGTTTGAGCGTGTGTCTGACACAGTCTAGGCATTTCGGGCGCATACAGAGACACCCCGTCTCTGGAAACGTCAAGGGTTACCCTGAATTCCACGTTGGTGAGTCGTCTTGTCGGATAAGGATATACTTGACGAAGGCCATTAGTATACCGCGACCCCAACCATGATCTCACAAGGCAAAGTATTCCCGAACGCATTACCCAAACACAGTGGCATTCTGATGTGGTGAGTAGCCACGTGTTATATAAGGAGCCAAAAGCGCTGAACGTCTGCCCTCTCACGTACTCAGTCTTACGAAAAACAACCTGCGGGAACTACATTATTTTTCATACTCGAGCAGGTGATGTAACATCCTTCCCAAGCTGTCACCATTGGCCCTGATGCGTGTCTAGCCCCCCGTTGGTGGCGACACGCTCTTCGCGTCACAAGTCGAAGCCTACAGACGCCTCTCCCCCGAGTTCCAAAAGCGTCTCGAGGGTCTCCGAGCCGTGCACAGTGCCTATGAGCAAGCCGAAGGTTCCCGCAAGCATGGCGGCCCCGTCCGCCGCGAGCCCATCAACTCTGAGGTCGGTACAAGTTCCACCGCCGCCATCGTCACGACTGAACTGACGCACGCTTGATATCGTTGACAGCACCCGTTGGTCCGCCGCCACCCAGTCACGGGCGAGAAAGCGCTCTACGTCAACCCAGGATTCGTGCGCCGCATCGTCGGATTCAAGACCGAGGAATCCGAGTATCTCTTGAAGTTCCTCTACGACCACATCAGCAAGGGTGCCGACTTTCAAATCCGTGCGCGGTACAAGCCTGGCACGGTCGTCGTTTGGGTGTGTAGCCGCGTTTGAAACGGCGTTGGACGAATCGATCAATGATGCTGTTTTGCAGGACAATCGGGTCACGGTTCATTCGGCGTTGGCTGATTTCGATCCCACAGAGAGGCGACATGCGGTGAGGCTCACTCCTCAAGCTGAGGTGCCCACCGCGTAGGAGGGCGGACAAACAGGTACTGCGGAACCTAATCTCACATGTACTATAATCGAGGCAAGATGACGATAACTTTTTTATTCTCACGATGAGACTATCAATTGCGTCATGCGCTGCTCGCGTCCCCTAACATCAGCCTCCAACTCGCTGTAATAGATCATGCTCAAGTCTTCGCGGTTGCTTTCGTACTGTACTCGCGGACATCGTTTCCACATGCATAGGACAACGTATGTTCCCTCAAGGTTCATCCCGAGCCTCCCTTACTACCGGACCGTGGATTAACGTGGAACGGGATATGGAAAGCAACATCCGGGCCACAATATTACTAAATAAGAGAATATGTTCAAGCCTCTCGAAACGGACGCGTCAGTTTGGGATGAAAAAACGCACATGGCAAAGTAGATAGTTCTGTCTCGAACAGGATGTGCTTTCCGTGGCTTTCTCGCGGGTCCGAACTCGAGCACGAAAAGCCTCCCAGATGAGTCAGCGATAAAATAAGCAGATCAAGTCGTCAGGCCAATCCAGGTTTACCCAACATACGCGAGTCAGGTTTTCCCAAAGCGGGATGCTATTTCATACTATGTACACGATAAAAGGAAAATACGATGCGACCATTGGCCCGAGATACTACTGATACGGCAAAGAAAAAAAGAAACGGTGCGGCCATTGGCCTCTGCAAGCACCGAGGAAACTACTGATATGGGAAAGAAAAAGGAAACCTAGTGCGACCAAGTGGCCCTTGAGATATGCAGACTTGAGGATGTGGAGGTAGAAAAGACGTCGAAGGGGTACAGAGGACGGGTCGAGGCATCAACGAACCCAACGAGAGGTGAAGCTTGACTGCACGGGCGGAGAGGTGGCGCGAGATCGGACGAGAAGACCTTGAGTGACGGAGAGGAAATGGACAGCCAGAGGGCAGAGGGCGCTAAGAAAATAAAGGGACGAGCATAAAATGCTCTAAACACCGTCATAACCATCGAAGAAAGACAAGGCTGCAAATTGAAGAAGCGTGGAGGAATAGAATATGGCCCCGAGAGGAGGACCAGTCGATCTTCCGAATGTGTGACTGCCTAGACGCGTTGAGGAGAACGAGATAGAGGACGCCATCTTGTCCTTGGCATCCAAACTAGAACTTCGAGTCGAAAGGCAACCCGGCACGTAACATGCATCCAAGCCGTAGCCCAGGATAAACGTCGGAACAACCCTGGTCGCCGTGAATCGAACACTGTCTGATCTGTCGATTAAGACCGTCCCAAGTATCACGATCGCCGACATGATCTCGACGATCGTTCCCGGACGACGGACGTTCAAGTCGCCGTCACACCAGTCTCGTTCGACCAAGCCCTGTTGGACCAAAGAATCGACCTTTGCTTCGATGTTGAACGGAACTGCGTGATTCCTGTCGTTGGTTCCACTTCTTTCCCAAATCCGAGTATCCGAGGGTGTCAACCTCTCACGATTTGTCTTGACCGTCACCATTCAGGCCCGCGCGCGTGCGTCCCGAGTCTTGATTTGCATCGTCCGTACTGAAAACATCATCCCAGGGACCAAGTGCATCCGTAACCGCATACAACTCGATGATGTCAGACCAGGCCAAAGAACGAGCGCCCGCCAGTATCGCTATATCCCATGTTGACTTTTCTCCGCGCCCCATTATAGGGCGTACAGGAGACAAGGCAGTGGAGATACAAGATGATGGCGCACAAAGGACTATGTTGCTGGCAGTTGCTGATGGGTCTGCGAGGTACCACGGTGTTTGCATTGGGTGACGAGTTTCCGGGGTAGAGAAAGAACCGATGCATATCGTCTTGAAAGAGATCTCGGAAGAAAGCTTGAGCCTTGTGCGTAACATTGGTGACGTGATTGAATGTCGAGGGAACGGCTCGTCGCGGATTCGAGAGGAATTGACGTCGGGAAAAGTCATGGAAATCGGTCGAAGGGATTTGTATGTCCAAACCAGGCGAAGTAACTTGGCCTTGCAGACAGGTCTGCCGAGGGTGAACTTGGCAATTCTTGAAAATTGAACGCTCGGGAATAGATCACACGGCCAGGCGTCCAAGAGGGGAACTAGGGGGGAAGAGATCATCGACGAGTGCAGTTTGCTGCAGGATAATCATCGAGCAAATGGAAAAGCGTCAATGACTTGTAACAGTAAATAGTGACGTGGGGGACTTACCTTGCATCAATCACGTCGGTCACTGAGTCAATGTCAATGCCAGGCGCCAGTGAGCGTCGGTCGACTCGAAGTTCAGGAGTCAGGATTTTGACCGCAAGGAAGTCTTCTGCAGGAAACGGAAGCCGGAAAGATGTGGAAAGGAATGGGAAAAAAACGAAGAAGAAAGAGAAAGAAAAAAGCGCCTCAAACCTCTCCAGACTACTTACCATCCCCTCCACACACCGGGGCCTCACGCTTGACTGGAGCTGGTGCGTCAACTTTCGCCGCTGGTTTCGAAAAAGCACGTCCGAACTTGGAACCAAACTTCTTCCAGACGCTAACCTTGCCAACCTTCTTAGGTGCGTCGAGCGTCTTGATCTCCTCCTGTGGCCCTGGATTCCTCGATAGGCTCGCAACCTCGTCTGCAGAAGCAATGATAGACTCGATTGAAGTCTGAATCACGTTGTCATCGGAAGCAGGTGCTTGAGATTCGCCTCCAACATTGATCGTTCTTTGTAGATGCGTCTGGGCAATATCAGCGGCAGAGGCATCCACCACAGTCCGGATTAGATCATTTCCAGAACAGTGGGCACTCGGTAAAATGCCAGTTGTCGAGGGACCAACGGTGGGCGAAATTCCGGGAGATGACGCAGTCGACTCCGATTCTAGTGTGCACTCGGACTTAACAGCAGACTCTGAGGCCAGCTTATCCATGTGAGTCGTGGAAGGGGATGGCGTGGAGGGAGGGGAGGCGGAATCGCGTTGAAGCTTGTTTCTGAAACGATCGATCCCACCTGAGACTGAACCCGATACTTTAGTGTTTGGACCTTCATCCTCACCGCCTTTGGCCCCAAAGCACTCCAATTTGGCGGTCAGCGCGACAGAACGATCGCTCGGGACCCTAGTTTCCACGGCCGCATGAACTTTCGCCGCTTTGTTCAGAAAAGCAAATCCGAGCTGGGAACCAAACTCCTTCGAGATACGAACTTTGCCAACCTTCCTAGGCGCGTCAAGCATCTTGATCTCCTTCTGTGTCCGTGGATCGTTGGATACGGATGAATCCTCGTCTGCAGGTGCTTGTGATTCGCATTTGACGTCGGTCGTTCCAAGGAGAGGCATCTCCGTAGCATCAGCTGAATGAACATCCACAATCCGGATTAAATCATGTCTGGGACTCAGTGATAGCTTTGTGTCTTCAACCATCGCTGACGCCGTCGCAGGAGCCACGAGGGATGCACTACTCTTTGAGGGTGACACGGTAGAGGAGCCAGTGGTAGGTAAAATCCCGGCGTCTGGCGCAGTTGATACTGGTGTACAATTTTGTTCCTCGACCATGACAGCAGTGGAAGCGAATGAGATGAAGGGAGGGGAGGCGGAGTTGAGTTTAAACTTGTTCTTGAAACGATCGTTCGCACCTGTGGCTGTTGAGCCTCCAGCCTTGCCGCCTCTGGCCAAAAGGCGTTCCAACTGGGCAGCCAACACGACAGAACCATCGCCCGTGACTCTCTTGCTCGTTCTGAGCCTATCAACTTCGCTCAGGGTCGCTGCATTCTTCGATACCCTCGGAGGTGCCTGTGATTCGTCTCCAATGTCTGTTGTTCCTGGCAAAGAGGAAATAATCTTTCCGATAGTGCCCGACCGAAGAATCAAACGCTTGGCCTGTTCCTCGGAAGAGGAAGGAGAATTTGCACCTCCGGCACCTATACTATCATATCAGCGAAGTGATATTGCAGGCGAGCATCCAACGCACCAAAGCTATCGTATGTCACTTTCTTCCTCATTCTCAGCATTTCGATCTCCCGCTGCGTTGCTGTATTCTTCGATGCCTTCGAATTGTTGTCTAGCGAAGGGATGAAGGCCCGCTTTCGAGCCAGCAACAGAGTCGCGTCGGATGTAGTTGCCATTGACTTGCCAGTACCATTATGTGTCGCATCTTGCAAAAGGAAGGAACGAGCAAGCTCCTTGACCCGACCGAGGATAGGCTGAGCGCCGTCGAAAACATCGGTGGGCGATGTTGATATGACAGCTTCAGGGTCGGGAATGTGACTTTCAGATGGCAAGACCGTGGAGATGACGTCGACCGTACTTTCCGATGGCGTTCCACTGACGCCAGAGTTGGATCTAGAGACCGAAGCGACCGGGCTCGCTGCTGAGTTGTCGACTGCGGTTTCGGAAGACGCTGTCGAGTGAGGAGAGACGGTATTGCACGCATTCTCGGGCGTTGCGACGATCGACTTCAAGGACACACCGGCGGAGATCGTGGGAATGCGGTCAAAGTTGTTGTCTTCGGCGACCTTGACCGGGCCGGTCCCTCCAGGTGATGTCGTAGAACTTCCGACCATTGTCGTCGTCTTGACTGTTCTGACGAGCAAAGACAAGTCGACAGGCGGTACTCGTTCTATGGCCGCCTCTGGAGCCTTCTCTGCGTTGATCTTGGCTGACATCGCGTTTCCCTTTGCCAAATTTGACACGACAGGCAACAGATTCGTCTCCGGGGTACTAGGCTGAAGAGACGTGGATCGAGACACCCTCTTTGCCGTGGTCGTCTTGCCCACATGGGTGGTCTTCGGAATGGTTATCGTCTCCTGCTCCTTGGTTGGCTTCTTGTTCGATCGCGGGATTTGCAGTGTTGACTTCGCGGCTGAGAGACTGGACTGCGCTGCCTTTGGAGCGGTAGAAACGCATCGAGACGTGCATTTTGTGGCTACTACGTCTGGTTGCCTATTGTCCTGTGTCCGTTCGACCTTCGGCCTCGGAACCGTCTTCTGGTCCTTATTGGTTTGGTCAGTTCTCTCCGGCTCGGAATGGAAACAGACGCAGATCGACTTGCCTGGCCTTCCTTCACCATGCGCTTCGGGTCAACTGTGCCGGTGGTCACCTTGGTCACGTTCCTGGATGTCGGAACTTGTGGTTGCATCGCCGAGCGGCGGGACGGCTGCGCTTGCATGATGCCCGGATTGGAATGAACCCGGATCGCTTCCTTGCCTGTGACCGGCAACCGTTGCTCTCTTGAAGTGGTCAGTGCCCAAGGTGTCTTCGCCGCAAGATCGCGGCGTTTGGTGTTCAACCCGGTGACCACGAAGGGCGGTTTGGATTTCTTCGTCATCTGTTGAGGTCTTAAGGTTGGAAACACCCGTGAAAAAACACGACATGAAAGCGACATACGGGATGTGCTGCACGCCTGTCAATGGAGGTCATAGCAGTATTCATGACTTGGGTTGTAGCGGTGAGCATTGTATCTGGATGAACCGATGCAAATTATGGCGACGAGGAAAGCAGGGACGTTTGCGCGGAAGGGCATATATACCTTTGGCCGTGCGGCTGACATCTTCAATGTTGACGTGCGGCTGACCGGGTGGGATGCAATGAGCCTGCATACTCTTCTGCATGAACCTGTTTACTGAAAGTCTGAGCGCACTAGAGAACGTGTGGGTCCAACGCCTTGCTAGATCAAATATTGACCACAGTTACTTATGGCGTTTGAAGAAGTTCGCATTAGAGAAGAAAAAAGAAAACAATCTGCCTCGATGCGATGTCAGCGTGGCGAAACAGCCTCTGCTAGTACAAAACATACTACCCATCACTTTGACAAATGCCGTATCGTACTGCTCCGGATTGATGTCAAGTTGATTGTCGCAGAGCCCTTAGTGAGGGGCATGCGAGCAGAAACTGAAGTCGACGCCGGGGTGCCGACCTACAAGTTACCTGCCAGCACATGTGATCCTATGATAGAATGTGTAAGGCTCACCGGGACATCGACGGTTGCAGAAGCTTACAACGAGGAGAAGGTGGAATCAGTGCATCGTCGATCGCGTCTTCGAGCGCCGCGATACTCGAAGGCTGGCGCGTTCCATTCAAGTTGATGTCGACTATCTAATGTTCGGCCGCCAGTGGCAGTTGTTGAATCAGGGATCAGGGGAATTTGAGTAACACGTGGTGGCCAATCAACCTCAGGTCTTTTCCTTGATCATTAGTTGTTCAAACGTCCTGGTGGATCCTGTCATCCACAGACCTGGAACATTGGAAGAGAATGCCTACATGGGATGGTACTGAACGCGTTCTCCCAACGTGATTGTCGGTCATCCCGGTATGAGAACCATCTGTCTAGCAAAGGTCAGGTGCTAACTTAGAGCCAGGGAGGAAGCGCTTCAGCGTTTCTCAAAATTGCCCCTTTTCCGAAGCGCTCGGAATCTGGGAGTACTTCAGCTCTACGTGGAACACTGATGAGAGCGTCCGGCTCAAGATGTCTGGCGTAGAGGAAGGCATGCTGTTTGCAAACAAACAGATACCTTTCGACGTACAGTGGGAGTTGTTGGAAATGTTGGACAAGGAGATAACACTCAGATGGATTGCACACAACACCGAAATTTGTCTAGGTGACCCTGCCAAACAGAGGTCGGGTGCAGTGGCCGGCCGCTTCATGTCACACACCCGTCCCAACTCGTACTGTACACGGCGGAATTCCCGTGGTCCGACCCCGATTCTTGGAGGGGTGTTCGACAGCCCAAGTGCCCCTCTTCACACACAGACATGGGTCCGCCCACACTTTCAACTGATCACTTGTTTCATGAATCATTCCAGGAGGTTTTGCAGATGCCAGGCCGCACGCCGCACGGTCGTGGAGCTCCACGAATTGTCATAACATCGGGCGCTGGCGGGCTCCGACGTGTGGACTAGGCTACATGTGGAATGGCAGCCGTGTTAGCCGTCGGGTACTCAGCGCGCAACGTCGATGAAACACACCTTTTTGCTATGTCAGCTTTTCCAACGATAGACTTCTTCAGGCTCGGGTGTAGGTTTGGGTCAGGATCCAGCTGTGCGCGCCTTATGGTCCATCGAACAATGGCAAGCGACTGCACTGCTTCAATGCTTATAAAAATGTCTCGTTTGGAGAGGCTCACTTTTCAATCGTCCTATTATGCGCATGCTCTCTGCATTCGTATTCTTGGGAACCCTCGGCGCGAGCGCCGCCTTCTCCCGCTCGGGCTGTCTCTGCACCAGCGACCAGTCCTGCTGGCCCTCCGACGCGACCTTCAAACAATTCGAGTCCCAGCTCTCCCAGCCGCTCGTCTATCCGCGCCCAGCCGCCTCAGGTTGCTACCCGCTTTCAGACCCCTCGGGCAACTGCACCTAGATCAACAACAGCTGGGGTGATGGCAACTGGCGTTCATCGCTCCCCGGTTCGATGGAAATGCCCAATTGGGAAACGATCGTGTGGCCTAACGGCACGATCGACGCGTGTTTCTTGAATGCGAGCATCACAGGTGTGTGTGAGCAGGGCGCGGTGCCCGCCATAGGCGTCGACGCACGCTCGGTGGCGGACGTACAGGCAGCGATCGCTTTTGCGATGGAACATAGTTTGAAGCTAGTCGTCAAGAACACGGAGTGAGCTCTTTTCGCATCTTAGATAGAACGGGTGACAATGCTGATGGGTGCCATGCAGTCATGATTACGCTGGGCGTAGTACGGCGCGGGGTGCGTTCCAAGTGTGGACACATAATATGAAGAACGCCACGTACGACGCCACCTTTGTTCCGCAGGGGGCACCGAGGAACGAAACGTACGAGGGTCAGTTCTCGATATGAGCGTATTTATACTTTGTTGACTGATGTGGACCTACCCGCTTGTACAGCCCTAACGATCGATGCGGGCGTGCAGTGGCTTCAAGCATATGCTCTGGCGTTGGAGTATGGGCGTATGATGGTGGGCGGCGTCTCTACAGGTGGTTCCGTCGGTGCTGCCGGTGGATGGTTGACCGGCGGAGGACATTCCTTCCTGTCACCTAGCTATGGTCTGGGTGAGTCCTCTCGAACGATTCAACAGATCAGAAGCTGACCGTCCCGAAGGCGTTGATAACGTGTTGGAGATGTCCATTGTACTTTCCACTGGCGAATACCTGACCACGAATGAATATCAAAAACCAGATCTCTTCTGGGCCTTGCGTGGTGGTGGCGGATGCACGTTCGGGATCGTCACGTCGGTAACTTACCGCACGTATCCCGTCGTTCCAATCCTGGCGTGGGCCTACAACGCAAACATCACGAATTCATCCGTACTCCCGGAACTTTTCGAGGAATTTTTGCACTATCAAATGCAGCTTACGAATGATGGTTGGGGTGGTTATGGTGGGCTGGGTGACCAACAGCTAGTCATTCAATATTATGCGCCCAACATGACGAACGAGACTGCCGCAGCGACGACCCAGGGGTGGACAGACTTTACAGAGTCCTTGGCGCCTTATGGCGTCGTGTCCTCGAGCACGTTTCAGACATATACCTGGAGCGAGCTGATCAATAGTATGGAGAACGGCACTGGGGAAGATGGCGGAGACATATTGATTACCTCTCGCCTCCTGACGAGGGACACCATGGTGAAGAACGGCAGCCAAGTGGCGGAGATTCTGTTGAACATCGGTACAGGTTTCAAGTACGTTTCCTTCGCATCTTCTCTTTGAGTTGGCTTAAAGCGATTCACGTAGCATTATCGCTGGTGGTAAAGTCAATCAAGTCGACCCTGATGCTATGGGATTGCACCCCGCGTGGCGGGATGCGTTTACCGAGGCAATGCTGGGGGTTTCTTGGGATGAAACTACCTCAGGGAAGGATATTCAGGATTTGATCACCCAGTTCAAAGGAATGGTCCAGCAGGTATACGACGTGACGCCCAACGACGGCGCATATTTGAACGAGGTGTGTCGCTTTTGTATGTCTCAAGATCGTGATTAATTGAGGAATGTGACGTCGTTAGGCGTCCCCGTACGAGGTGAATTGGCAACAGACCCTCTTCGGTGCGCATTATCCAAAGTTAAAGAACATCAAGGACAAGTACGATCCGTATCGATTGTTCGTCGTTACGGAGGGGGTTGGGTCCGACGACTGGAATAAAAACTTGACCTGTCGGTACGATGCGTGATGGGTGTAGTAAATGAAAAGATACCTCGTTTCCTCTTGAAAATGTGACGACGGTCCCGCCAGGCCCAACTCATTGTAAACAACCTGTATATAAACCTCGTTTAACAGATGCGATACTGGTAGCGATTCCATCGTGTAGCCAAGGTTCTATAAAGTGATGGTTATGAGCAGCGTTGACGGTCGTAAGTTCGACTCGCTGCAGTGTCAATATTTAAACTTACGTTACAAACCTTATATTTACACACTTGGTCTTCTCCTCGCACGGTGCTGTGCTGAGGGACGTCGTACACAATATACATACGTAAGTATGCGTACTTCCTTATCAGGCCTAAATAGAGCTTCGTGTAAACATGGGGCGGGGCCGTAATGATATGACTCTGATTGACTCATGAAGAAGTGAATAAAAACCAGCGAATTACAATATCAAACCATCGCAGCAACGACCATGCCGAGTGTCAACCTACCTCCTGCGCCCCACTATCAAGCTGCACCACCTACCAAAGCCGAGCGTATGCGGACATGGTCATTACTGATAAGATGAACTACTGATTCTGTGTTCAGTGGACTATGTGGACCTTCCGATCATTGATTTTTCTGAGTTTGAAATCGCCAAGGAACGTGGTCATCTGGTGAATCAGGTTCGCGATGCATTATTGACCTATGGTTTTTTCTGCATCGTCGGTCACGGATACCACCAGTCGGATGTGATACTCTCACCTTCTCGTCGCGAGGGCATCTGATCGTAAAGTAGACGAGCAGGATATTCGATATCGCAGACATACCCTTTTCCAGGGTCAGTGATGAAGAGAAGCAGCTGTATATCGCTCCTATCAAAGAGGCGGGATTGTTCCAAGGGTACAAAATTCGACGCTCTAGGCTCCCCATAACGGTATGCTCTGAAGACTTCTCACCTTGACATATGTAGCTCGTCGAAAATGATGCATGTATTCAATTCGAGCACTATAACGGTGAGCATCTATTTTCGCTCTTGCATTTGCCTTCAACTTGCTCGATATATTTAGTCAATCGCGTTGCCACAAAACACAAACACCCTGAGGCCCTCCGTCCGTTCGTCCCTGAAATCGGGGAGTTCGCCAGGTTCAACTATTTCAGAATTTTGTATCCGATCTTGCGGTGCGTCGAATACGTCGTTCGACACTGAATCCTTAGCAATATATATATATAGATTAATCGCACTGAGTCTTGAATTACCTGAAGATTCCTTGGTCAACATACACAACTTCGATGCTATGGGCGAAACATATGGTAAGCTGCTCCATAGCACAATGCACGCCAGTTGTTCACTTGTTCGTTTAACAGTGAGATTCATGAAATAGTGAGCTTCTTTTGTTTCATTTTGCATCGGCAAGCTAAGCAGTATCTACATTCAAGTTATCCACGTTCCACTGAAGAGGATGATAAGAACAATAATATCTGGGTCAGAAAACATACCGGTCAGCCCTGAAAATGAGCTGGATTGTTCGGTAATCGACAATAGATTGTCAGACTTTGGGACTATAAGTATTCTATGGAGTCAACCGGTGGATGCACTTCAGATTCTGTCAAAAGGAGAATGGAAGTGGGTAAAACATATTGAAAACAGATTGGTGAGTGATTGAGTGCACAGCAACTGTTAGGAACTTTTCTTACAAAAGAATCCGCAGGTAGTGAATGCTGGAGACGTCTTGGACTTCCTCACAGGAGGATATTACAAGGCAACGATCCATAGGGTGGTACAACCTCCTCAAGACCAGCGGCAGTATACCCGTCTGGGGTTTTTTTATTTCGTGTCGCCGGACGATCACGTCAAATTGGTCCCCATACGGAAGAGTCCGTTGCTACAAAGAGTAGGGATCAATGCGCGGTGGGAAGATAGTATCGCACCGACCATGGAGCAATGGAGGAGGGCCATGACCAAAGGCCAGACAGAACTGAAACAGGGAGCAAACAAGGAAGTGGCGGGAGTGGTAGTTGTTAAGCATCGAGATTGCGAGGACAAACGGCGGATTGGAGAGTGATTTATCACGTATGCACGTTAGTCTGGTTAAAGGTACCAAACGCGTACCTGAGCTACGGGGCTATCTCCTGGAAAGTGATACCGCGAAAAGACGGTCTCGATGGACTGTCGTAGCTATTTTTCGTCCAGGGATTTATCTCCGCCACACACTATGTATCGCGAGAGTCATCGCCACTCGACATTGGAGAATTTCGGGTGAATGTCACTGGCCTTTAACTTACGTCGTTGCGTTCGTTCCATGCACACAACACCCAAACCTGTCTACCGAAGGTCGGTCGCAGTGGCCCCCTGCCACTTCATCTTACACACGCATGCGTCTTGCCACAAGGTGATATTCATGTTCTCACTTGTGAAAGCGGAATACGCGACGAGGAGGTGATTGACTCGCGGCGAGTCCTGGAGGAGAGAAGGAAAAGGGTACTATCTCCCATTCTGCCATCTGCTCCCATGGATAGGCCTGGGGCTGCCCTAAAGGTCAGACAAATTTTAAAGGCGTATACAACATTACAATTATAAAATATACCATTTTCCATGACAAAAGATGAAATATGCACCGAGAAAAATTTGTTGGTGAAATGCTGAAATGCTGGCGAGTTTTCACAAAAATCATGGCACGAAGCAACTTTTTGATCGCGTAAAAATGTTATTCTTCAGTGATCAGTCCACCACGTACAGTTATGGATTCTCCTGGTTTTAATACTACACTATAGTATGGTATGGTTACCAGCAACTTCGACGTTAGGTACATATGACTTGAACATTGAACAGAGGAAGATGTCACTATGAAAACGTTTTCATCCAAAGATTCTCCAGTTCAAAAGAAAAAACGTAGGTCCGTAAGCCTCCGGAAAGATATCTGATCCAAACAAACCTGACCTTGCCGACGCGTCCACAAAGAATTGTCCCCACAGAAGAATCCAAAAACACGTCCATAGCCACCCAACAACCCCGCCGACAGGCTTTCCGGTCCTCCGCTTCCAAGCCCGTTCCATGGTTACCCCAACACCTTGTACGAGGAAGAACCCTATCACTGAAAGCGTGTCTGAACCGTGTCCCATTCCCCGCACACCGATTTCGTGCAGAATGCCTGAGATAGCGAATGCACCCATGACATATCCGTTTTGCCCAAAAAAATTTCTGGCTAATTTACCTCCCACCCCTACAAAATATTCCCGAAACAACTGGTGCCACCTTTGTCCCCAAAAACTATTCAATGAGGTCGACAACCAAGGAGCATCGAATAACGGAGGCTGTGAGGGGAACTTCCAGAACAAAATCATGTACAATGTCGCATACAGTTGGTAGGCCGCCTCGAGAATGGTGTACGCGAAGCAAAACGCAAGGGAGGTGATGAGAAACGACTTCAGGTACCGTTCCGGAGGAGCTAACGACGGGTCAAAGATAGTACCGCCATTTGACGTTCCAAAAGTCCCGGGTCCCAATGAGCGAATGTATCCAAACAAGGCGTCGACTACGATGGTCCAGAAAGCGAACCGACCAAGTGAAAGAAAGAAAAACACTGCCCGAGATTTCGCTTGAAAACGGGATGTTGGTACTGGTATCTTTTCAGGTCCGTCCCATCCGACGCATCGAAGGTTCACAATGAGATTCCAGGCATTCCACATTGCAGAGCAAACTGATATGCCAGGCTTGGTAGGTGTGTGATCATTGGCTGCGCTGTTCTCAGGTCTGCTAATTGAAATCCTAGTATAACGTCGTGGTGCAAGCACCCATGTCGCACTCCGCATTACGATAGTAAACATGCCTAGCTGGATCGCCGAGTTTGAGATAGTGATCCAGGGTATAAATAATTTAAATACACACCGCTAATAGCTGGTTTCTGAGCGCGTAATCTGGATGAACGAACGAAAAATCCAGGGACATATTGGCCCGGAGTGACATCCAAAATACCACGGGAAGGAGAGAGAGCCGGTAGAGGCGTGTGTGAGGTAACTGGACTAGGATGGCCATGACATAGTAGCTGAGAAAAGCCGGCACTAACGTCGTGGCCAAGGTATATCGGGTGACGACCGTCCGGTCATAAACAAGCGCGTTTTGAAGATCGCTTGCCAACAGCCTCCCATGGGAACAAAGATCAAACGACTGAGAGCAGCTGGCAAGAACAGAGAATAAAGACCAAGTCATGAGGGAAAAATGGATGATTTGGACTGCAAGTTGACTCGTTGAGCTGTGGTGTGAGTGAAATAAGTAGTTTAAGAAGAAACGAGGAGCGCTGGGTGCCAGGAGGTTCAATTTGAAGAACTGGTATTCGACGTCGCAGCCCAGGTTCTTATAGGTTCGAAGTTGTAATTGGTTTCTCGGGGTTTATGGCTTGAAGACTAATGCGATGCCATACAGAATGAGCCTCGTGTCTCGGTACCAAATACATGAATGTAAAACACGGGGTGACTTGTCTTGCATAGGTCAATTTCTTGCTGGCGTTAGTGGTATCTCAGATCAGATCGACGATAGGGAATACAACCACTTTCAAGGACCTCACCTTTTCCAGGGCACAAGTTACGATTCGCGAAAGCTTGAATAAATTTCGGTTAATACATGTGCATCGAAACTTACATATCGAAAAGGTGTGCATATGACGTATATCGCCACAGGCTAATGATGTGTGGCGGTTTGAGGGTGCGCTCTTGTCTCAGTCACCGCCACAGAGCACGGTCACGCGCAGAGGCTTACATAACAAAGTAGCGAGTCAAGCGTGCTTTTTACGGGCAGCTCAGCCTACAACCACCGGCATACTACTGACTCTTGCCGGACCGGACATGCCTAACAGCCCAACGTCCACATACATCAACGATGTCCAGGGTGCACACGACATGTCAGGGGTACAATTACATCTCAAGCACTCTAGATTATGCTCCTAACTGTCCGATATCCGGGCGTCACTCGGTTCACTCATGCTCGCGTTCCTGCCCTGTGTCTCACTCCCCCCTCCCCAACAACCTTCCCTGCCACATCTCCTGGAACTCCCGTCCGTCGCGCTATCAGTGCTCGCACTGTACTCAGCCATTTGATCTCCTCCTCACTTGGCGCACACAACAGCGTCGAGAATCTCGGAAACTGGAAACGCCCGGTGTACTTTCGTGTCCTGCCAACGCGTGTCTTCCTCAGCCAAACCCACTTACTATGTGACTCCCAGAATAGACCAGTTTCCCCCCGTACAGCACGAACCAACGTTTGCGCCGTGCCGCTTCGATCCACACCTCATCAAGTAGCCTGACACCACTATCCTTGCAATTCCATCCCTCCCTCCGGCTGCCCGCATGAGCGACATTCTGACAACAGGTCTGCTCTGCGAAGACGTCGAGTACCACATCCTCCGAGTTCGACGATGTGATGTTTTGTCCAGAAAACGGATGCATCGGTGGAGGCGTCATCGTTATCGTCCGACGAAGCATCGCTAGTGGCTCTGGAACAGCCACCGCGTAGTGGTCACACTATGTCGTCAGAGTCTTCGCCACTCGGCATCGGAGAGTTTTTGACCCAATGCAGGCTTCGTCGGGTGACATTTGCTTGTAACTTACGTCGTTGCGCTCGTCCCATGCACACAACACCGAAATCTGTCTACTCTGCCAAACGAAGGTCGATTGCAGTGGCCCGCAGCTTCATGTCACCCATGAGCCTTGCCACAAGGTGTCATTCACGTTCTCACCTCTGCACAGCGTGTAAATGTTGAATACGCGACGAGGAAGTGACTGAGCGGCGAGTCTTGGAAGAGAAATATACTGTTTTCCATGACAAAAGATGATAGAGAGGAAATGAAAAGCTAAAATACCACGCATAGTTAGGGAATACGATACGGTTACCAGCAACTTCGACGAGGAAGATGCTGTTGCTATGAAAACGCTCTGAATCATTCAAAGATTCTCCAGTTCAAAAGTAATAACGTAGGTCTGTAACCCTCCGGAAAGATATCTGATCCAAACAAACCTGACCTTGCCGACGCGTCCACAAAGAATTGTCCCCACAGAAGAATCCAAAAACACGTCCATAGCCACCCAACAACCCCACCGACGGGCCTTCCGGTCCTCCGCTTCCAAGCCCATTCTATGATTACCCCAACGCCTTGCATGAGGAAGAACCCTACCACTGAAAGCGTGTCTGACCCGCGGCCCATGGCCCGCGCGCCTACTTCGTGCATAATGCCTGAAATAGCGAACCCACCCATGACAGCCCCGATTTGCCCAAAATATTTTCCGGCTAATTTACCTCCCACCCCTACAAAATATTCCCGAAATAGCTGGTGCCACCTTCGTCCCCAAAAGCTACTCAACGAGGTCGACAACCAAGGAGCGTCGAATAATGGAGGCTGCGAGGGTAGTTGCCAGAACAAAATCGTGTGCAATGTCGCATACAGTTGGTAAACAGCCTCGATGATGGTGTACGCGAAGCAAAACGTGAGGGAGGTGATGAGAGATGATTTCAAGTACCGTTCCTGAGGAGCCAACAACGGGTCAAAGATAGTACCGCCATTTGACGTTCCAAAAGTCCCGGGTCCCAATGAGCGAATATATCCAAGCAAGGCGTCGAGTGCGATGATCCAGAAGGCGAGTCGACCAAGTGAAAGAAAGAAAAACGCTGGCCGAGATTTCGCTTGAAAATAGGATGTCGGTACTGGTATCTTTTCAGGTCCGTCCCATCCGACGCATCGAAGGTTCAAAATGAGATTCCAGGCATTCCACATTGCAGAATAAATTGATACGCCAGGCTTGGTGGGTGTGCGATCATTGGCTGCGCCGTTCTCAGACTTGCTAACTGGAATCCTAGTGTAACTTCGTGGTGCAAGCACCCATGTCGCACTTCGCATTGCGATAGTGAACATGCCTATCTGGATAGCAGAGTTTGAGATAATTATGCCGGCTATAAATAATTTACACACCGCTAATAGCTGGTTTCTAAGCGCATAACCTGGATGATTGAACGAAAAATCCAAGGACATATTGGCCCGTAGTGACGTCCAAAATACGACAGGAAGGAGAGAGAGCCGGTAGAGATGTGTGTGAGGTAACTGGACCAGGATGGCCATGACATAGTAGCTGAGAAAAGCCGGCACCAACGTCGCGGCCAAGGTGTATTGAGCGACGACCGTCCGATCATGTACAAGCGCGTTTTGAATAACGCCTGCCAACATCCTCCTGTGACAATAAAAATAAGACGACTGGGAGCGGCTGGTAGAAACAGAGAATAAAGACCAAGTCATGAGGGAAAATTGGTTATCTGGACAACAAGTTGCAAGCTCGCTCGTTGAGCTGTGGTGTGAGTAGGTTAAAGAGAAAATAGGAGCACTGGGTAGGAGGTTCGATTTGAAGAACTGGCATTCAACGTTGCAGCCGGGTTTTTATAGGTTCGAATTCGTAATCGGCCAACATGATATCTTGGGGTTTATAGTTTGAGGACCAATGCGATGCCATATCCTGAACCATGGCCTGCCACCATTTCCATCAGATCGGAATGAGCCTCGTGTCTCAGTACCAAATGCATGAATTTGAAACACGGTGTTTCTTGTCTTGCAATGGTTAATTTCTTGCTGGCGTTAGTGGTATCTCGGATTGACGACTCGGATGCCAGAGAATATAATCGCTTTCAAGGACCCACTTTTTCTAGGGTACGAGTCACGATTCGCAAAATCTTGGATAAATGTCGGTTAACACATGTGGTCCATCCATAAAGCATTGTCGAAAAGGCGTACATACCACTGGCCGGAATACCAGATATATCATTGGCGGGGTCATCAGTCAGTGGTCATCAGCCATGTGATTCATCACTGATTTCACGCTAGGCTGAATAAGCCGGAACGTTCCAAAAATTTCTGGTGTGGTCCATGCGGTCCAAAAAGTCGGGGAATTGAACTTTCCGAGAACCTTACTCTGTGAATTCGTCAATTGCTAAGTATAATCGAGACGCCCCACCTGGCAAAGAAAGAAGAGGTGACGCCATCCTGATCAGGGCCTAATAATCCCCCTTTTTCGAGTTGAGATTATTTCCTCGACTTCTTGGACGGACTTGAAACAATCGCAAGAAATTCAATGTGTTTGTGAAGGTGGAAACGATGTCCACGAAAGGAACCGCGAAGATGAAGAGTTGAACGTGATCTGTACTATTGTGGCTGGTGGATGTGGAGAGTAAAAACCAAGATGCGAGCAGCGCATGACGCAATCGGCCGACGCCGAGATTCTAAAGTTCTCGCCTCTGGAGATGATCGACTTTTGCTCGTATTCCCGTCTAGCGCCCGTCCTTGTCCCAGGAACGATGATGGTGACCGTGGTCAGTAGGTACTCACCTCTTTTTCGAACGGGTTGAAACAAGGCTTTTCCAAGCAACTGCTTTTCAAGCCCGACATCTATGGTCGACGTAAAAAATGTTGATCCAGAACCACAGTTAAACCGGTGGACCGTCGGACCGTCTCCGCAATACAAGAAGACGACAAACCGTGAGTCGTCTGGTCCGTTCAGCATCTGTACACGGCCCATGTACAGACCAAGGAGTACATAACTGTTATTTAACTGCAGTCTCCGAGGTATGTAGATGTTCTCGATTTCCGAATGATGTAAAGCTTCGATCGGACGAGCACGACATGTGTACACCCTTTATTGGATCGTCTCGATTCAATGCATCAGAATGCAGGTCCGAGACATCAACTCGTCAGCCGCCGCCGCCGCCGTCACATTGCAGCCACAGGTCGATATTAATATCACACAACGTCTCGTCCGGTTTCGTGCCTCTCTCTTCGTCCACTGAGACGCCGCATCCGTTCGGTGAAAAGTGGGGGGAAAGGTAGGATCTGGTATGATCAACTGACATGTGTAGTGATGGCAGATATGTATAATCATCGTCGGAAACGCCGCCATCGTCAGATACTAATGTCACGCGAGCACGCCACTGCTGCTGATGCTTATGCAGTGACTCCACCACGTTTCCGTACGGCGCGAATCGATTTACGTCCGGGTTCGATTCCCTTCGATCGCCCGCAGTAGTCCGCGAGGTATGCGCATTAAAGTCTGTCATCTGTCGTTCGAGATTAGGTAACTTGTTAGTCGACGATGCGCCGTACTGTACGTCCGACACCGTCGCACGTAGCACCGATCATGATAACGAGACGCCGTCGCGATCCTCTGACGAGAGACGTCAAGCGAGAAAGGGTGACCCACAGCATCGGGCAATCGTAGTAAACTTGTGAAATTAAACTGAACTTTGGCCGGACTCGTAAGGACATATATATACAACGTAATTATTTACATTGTAGTTGGCATCATCGTGCACCACACAACTTCGATTCCACGTGGTGAAGATGCAATGTCAATTGTATGGCAACGCATTACCATCGCTTGCACGTAACCATCAACGAAATGGATCACTCGTGGAGTCACACGTTTGAATGGATCGAGACACCAGAATAAAGGTCTGAAGCAAATGGAGCAGGCAGATCGATTAATACTAGGTACCGCAACGACAAATCCACGGTGAAAAGATAACCATGATGGAGCAAGAGAACAAAAACGCGATGCATGGAGCTGAGAGAAAAAGAAACCTTGGTCGTGCCAGTGGGAGGGAAAGATGGACACAGCAATCAGGGCAAAAAGTACACGGATGGATGAGTTTTACTTGAACAAAAAAAAAAGTGAGATCAATGTTTACACACATACACGTATGCGAGTCGTGGTATTAAGACTATACCGATTTACGGATCTCAAGAGACCAATCATCTACTGATTTTTGCATTCTTCAGGGTTCACGGTGCCCGCGCCGCCCCCACGACCCTTGGGAGGCCCACGCCTTCTTGCAGGAGGCTCGTTGTCAGAGTCAGAGTCCTGGAAGAATGGCGGATCTAAGGTCTGCGGGTCAATCAACGCACGGGCTGAAGACTCATACATCGTCATCAAATTGATCATCCTCATCCTCATCGAGCTCATCAAACTCGTCGTCATCTTCCATCATATCATACTCAAGAGCCTTGCCGGTAAAGTAGTCAATGGCGCGAGGGATTATCTGCGTGGCGCATATAAGCACTATGGTTGCGAAGCAATGAACGAGAAGTTACCTTCTCCTTGATATCTTCGCCGATCTGGTAATCCATCTCCAGTTTTTCTTCGAGTTCGTCAAGATCATCCTCATCCATGTCTTCAACGTCCGAGGGGGGAGACGGGGGAGAGAAAAAGTTGAAGAACGAGTCGGTCGGTTTTGCTTTACGCACCAAGCGAGTTCGGTTCGTATCTGATGAATTGGATTATCAGCGTTCCGCAAGAATTAGCGAGAAAGAAATCCGACTTTTGTTCCGTTGCTTTTTGATCTCAAACTCCTTGGTCAAGTCCTTGTCCTCCTTCCACTTGATTTCCGTACCGATGGCACGGTCATAAACAAAGTCACCGGAATAACCGACTTCTTCCTGATAGAGGTATGTCTTGTCTAAGACCGCGTTCTCAAAGTACTCGTTTTGGCTGAAATGGAAACCGATTTTGAAACCGGGCTTGGGCTCGTCGGTTGATAGATAAGAGAGACGGATGTCGATGAGGTGTTTGAGAGCGCCAGCGTCGCGTTCGGTGACGAGGTCAGAGATGCCAATGTGATTACGTAGGGCTGTGAGCCAAAACTCAGGGATTGCGGTGGGGCCAGTGGGAGGATCCTTGGCGAGTGGCGTGTAAGTCGGATCATCTTTGAGGGATGCCTGGATGCCAGCATCAATCTCCTCTGCAGTGGCTGATGAAGAGCCAGAGATGATTGCGTTTCTTCGCTCATAGAGAGGCTTTTGAAGTTCAAGGTACTGAGAAGAAAAAGATGAGCGTGTGATCGGGGGGCCATGGGGAAAGGGCCGATGACGTACTTTCTTCTCAAGCTCCAAACACTCGCGTTTGTACTGATTTTGCAGTTCGTTTTGCTTGACCTGGACGCCTTTCAAGGCTTCGATGCTCTTTTTGACTTCAACGGGTAGGCTTTCGATGTAACCAGAGCTCTTTCCGACAAGATCAGAAAGACGGTTTTGGACGAGACCGAGCATGGCCGACTGGGCGCCGGGAGGTAGAACGGTGTCGCCACCGTCTTCTTGTTCATTATCTTCAGAGATGTCGGGTACAGTCGGACGCGACAAGCCCAGTGCAATCGGAGCTTGATTCAGGGGGGTATTCTGTGGCGTTGGGGCTGTCATATCTCCATGTGCGATGGGGAGATTGGAAGACATGATGGCGGTAGAAAAAAGAAAAACTCGAGCAGATCCGCCTGGGGAATCAGAGCAGACAAGAACGCACAAAAGTGATCAAGCGGAGTTTCGGACAGTGCCGGTCTCAACAACCCCATCACGTCCAAACATACTTACAGCTCGAACCCCAACGACAACGCCGGCAGCCCTTGGCCCTGAGTTACAGGCACCTGCGACTGCGATGACAGCGACGGCCAAGTCTTGCTGTATTTTAGTTTCCGGCTGCACATGAACCTCGCCGTGATCGGTGTACACATATGATCATTTTCCACAGTCAACACCATTTACAAGTCATCAGTACCGCATTCCGACTACCAGACTGCAAAGACGTCGTTGGATAAAACCGCGAAATAAATACGAGAACTTATTCCGAATGGAAGGCCATCTAGTCCTTGAAATGTAAAACTACGGAGAAAGATCAATCGCTAGGACTCCGACCGAAATGCCAACAGAGAATAAAACCATAAACAAGAATTCGTCACCGGGCTAATAAAAATCTAATCCACACGCTCCTGCTTGATACCGCCCAGGGGAAGGCCAAACCAGCTCTCGCCCTTGACGAGGAGTTCGCTGAGACCACAATAGTATGCAATCAACGCAGTCACGATGCCGAGCCAACCGCCAGCCTTGTTTGTTGAAACCGACCCAGTCCAGGCACCGATCGCAAGAAGAAGGAAGGTGATGGCCAAGCAGGACAACAGCGCAATAAAGCCAACGTTGCGACGAAGGGCGGCAATGCTAAGGGACATGAGTAATATGTTCCTGGATCGTTTGACCGCCACTCACGCAAACAAGGTCGTCAACACAGACCATGTGATCAAGTATATACCGACTGCTTGGTTGAACTCGTCCGCATCTTTTGCATACGCAGCCGAGATACCGCTGGAAGGAATTAAGAGTGTTGCATACGACAACCAGAAGGCTCCGTATGAACTGAATGCTGGAGCACCATTAGTAAGGTGTCCAAGAAAAGACGAGAAGTGGGCAAAAGCGGATAATATTTAAAGTAGGGTGTTTCGACATGCGGGGTGGGAGACGGAAAAACGAACCTGTGGCTCCAAAAATGTTACCGCGGGGAAACTCCCACATTCCCGCCGCGAATTGGGCGAGACCACCAGAGAACAACGCCATGCCAACGACGACGTTGGGGGTATGGATATCTCTTGCGTTTGCATTGTACAAGGAAAGAATGAGTGTGGTGGATGCAAACGAGAACAGACCGCTGAAGGCAGGTTAGCAAGGGACGACGGGCTACGGCGGACGGGCATACAGAGCACCGGGATTGGCGATCTTGGTCGGTCGGGGCGCAAAGTTGGCTTGCTTGTCATAGTTTTGGACAAAGTGGGATTGAGAATTTGTGGCTTTCTCGACGTCAGACATGGTGGTGGTGGTGGTAGTGGTAGTAGGAGAGGGTTCGAAAGGAAGTAAAAGGTTGAAGTGGGAGAAGAGCGACGCCGAACCTTTTATCCATCCACTGAAATGCTTCCGAAAAGAATTGGCGCGAATGATTGCTGACACAACATTCCTTCGCGACTTTATTAGGTAACTTCACGAAAGCCACGTCTTGGCATAAGCAGTGTCACGTCCTCCGTTCACAAATCTCCATCGTCTTCCTCCGCTTCCGGCGATCCTGCCCTTCCACTTCTCGCTGCCCTCGCTCACCGTCCAAAAGCCGTCCGAGTGTATTTCTGTACAGGAACTGGCGATAAGGACCGTCCATGGGACCACATTTGCCAAGCCCATCAGACCCTCCCGATCGGCAACTTTCCAAATGATAAGCGCGGCACAGTGATAATTATCATGCGATCTGACTCTCGACTCACCCTTGCCGCTTTCGCTCGTCTTTTCCGTCCAATTCCCCACCCATCTTACACGTGTGGCATTCAAGATCTCGTCACAGTCATGGCAGTGTTCGCATGTTGGGCGGCCGACTTTTCTAATGACTTTCCTCACTGAGTCGTTCTGACACACCATTGCAGATAGCACGGGCCTTTGAGTGGAGCGTTATACCGGCTTGTCCCACTTGAGGCTTTGCGCCTTTGGTGGCCTTCGTTGGTGTTCAAACGGAATCACATGCCTCACGTGAAACACTTGCCGATTCTGAGCGCTTGCAACCCGCAGTCAGGTTGGTGGCACAATGTACGTCATCGCACTAAACCCTGTGCATTTCAGGGACGAATCGACCTAGTACAGCAAACTTGTCCTTTGCTGGAAGTCGGTAATCCATTTTTTCCCAGCGCCTAGGCGTGAAAACTCTGTTGCGACTGAAAGACATGTCAGAAACGAGTCGCATTCCGTCTGACGCTGGGAAATTTGAGACGAGTTTGAGTGTAGGTCATAGGATTTGAATGTCTGAGTATCACAGGCACTCAGGAACAACCTGCTTTTCTCCACTCGTTCGTTAAAATCGGACCCGTGACCATAGCCGAATCCCTCAACATGGTACTTTTTTGTCCAAGCCTAGAATCCATCGGAGATTTCCACGTCATGCATACATCGTAGTGGTTAGCACTCAGATCTATTTACATATCGACCATTGAACGTTTGAACCTTCTCAGCCGGGAACTTTCCGGCGGGAGTTGTCATTCTGAGCCGCTGAGCGTCATGAATCCGTCTTCGATTACTTAGAGACGATAGTTCCAAAGTCCGCAATCAGAGTCAGTTTGCCCATCGGAAAAACGGCCGCTCGGAGCTCGGTTCGGAGCTGGTCAGGCAGACTTCCAAACAACAAAGTATTATGCGTAACAAGCAATTGACTAGACAGTTTCTCGATCCAGTTCCCAGTGGCGGCGTCTTGAATCATGTCTACACCAAACATTAGAAGGCCAAAGGTCTTAAAGGCAAACCTCCTAAAGAGTGGATCTCGGATGTTTGATTCGAAGTTCTTCTACTTCTGACTAGGGAGCCGGCTCCTATAGTGAGGCTGAAACAAATACGATCAGGGGTGGGCAAATGATGACTCGCCGCCATCATTTGTTCCCCAAAATCGCTTGCGCCGTCGCGCCAAACGCGCTAAGAATTCGCGGATGATATACAGGGAGTGAGAAAACACACCATACTTTAGTAGATCAGCGCGCGCCGCTCACCGAGTTGCACGTGGTTCAAGCCTTGGCGTGTGGTATTATCACGACGGACTAACCACATGGATTGGAAGCCGTGGCGAAGTAAATAGAAGTTCGAGCGCGGTCGGTCCGGGGTCGCGTTAAGGAAGGAAATCATGCCGGAACGCCTCGGGAATTTGCCACAAGGTCTAGAAAACAAGGCGCCAGTTTGAGCGATCCCTCGGACGTCATTGTTAGCGGTGAAAAAGGAGCATGAATGCGACGCTTCGAATTGATAGCACCACATACTCAACTGAATGACATAATCCCAGTTGGCTGATGCAACTAGCCATGCCAGTCATAGTAGCGATAAGAATCAGGTTCCGGAGTCCGGACACATTTTGAAAACTGATCATGTTGTAGGATAGCATGAGTAGCTCGATGACCGATATAGAACCTGCTGGCACGGTGGAAGTATGTATGTGCACCCGATTAGTCTACTTTATTTGTTGGTCCCAGGCACTGTTTGCGTGACGACACAAGGACGTCGTCGAGCTGACGGTCGAGGATTTTTTCGCGTGTTGAGAACATTGTTGTCGAAGTTGAAAACAAGCTACTTTATGAGGAACCACTGTCAGAATGGAATCCGACGGGGGGTTTGATGCACTAACCAAAAGGAGAGGTGCTTCCTGACAGGCATCTCTTCTGGAAATTTTTCATGTGGCGAGTGTTCTAGCTTCTCAGAGAGAACCCTGTCACGATGGTAGCACGATGAACTCGGATCTCTCTGAAAATCGAGATCTTTCGCGACCGACTTGCGGGGCATTCGCAAAGTTGGTTTTCGTCAAAGACATTGGCTACATTGTAGAAATACTCGTGTCCGTTCATATGAGTCAACGACTGGGGTGAGGTCGACAAATGGGGATCACTTGCTAACTTCAAATGTCACCCGAGCCGAACTGTTTGGCGGAAGTCACGTGGATCGTCTCCATACGCCCCCAGCCCGAAAGGCAGCTGTGACAGCGACTAGAGCAGTGTCCCCCAACGAACTCGTCCGCTGAGTCTGCTCCGGGCCAGCCAGGATCCAATGTCTTCGAACGACAGCATTTCTGTCCTCAGCGTTCGGTCTGCAGGTATTCTCACATACAACTGAGTTTCATCATTCATGAATCACCAATGCCTCGTTTCAGGCCCAGCGGAGCCTTTGCGCCAGGTTAGACTGCTCTCTGCACTCAGGAGCGGTATGTGGTAACACGCCGTGGCAAATACCTGCATGCTGACGCCCGCCGGATTCAGGTGACCCCGCGCTCATACATCCATTCCTGACGGAAATCGGCAAGGAGAGGCGGAATTCAATCGACGGCGATGTCAACACCGGCGCCGCGGCTTTGCACCTCGCCGTCCGCTGTGCTTCTGGTGTGTGCCGTGTTGTCGCCTCGAGAGCGTCGCATAATTGACTTCTTCCGCAGTGGAAACCCTGCAGCTCCTTTTGTCCCACAGAGCGATATCACCGAACGGCGTCCATCCACCTGCAAGTGGCACTACCGCCCTCCATCTCGCGGCATCGCTCGGACGCCCCGAAGTCGTATCTCTTCTTCTCGATCAGCCAGGAATAGACGACACCCTTCGCGATAGCCAAGGACGCACGTGCAAGGACGTAGCAAAGGGCAGAGAGACCATTCAACTCCTAAATAGTGAGCCCACTCGTCCTGAATCTTTAGTCTCTTTCCTCATATTTTTTTAGATTCGCGTTCGTTCTTGAACGCGTCGTATAGATCGCTGCTGCACTCTTACGCGTTGTCCCCTTCGAAATCACAGCCCAGTCAAGCACTTGTATCGCTGTTGGAATCACCGCGCGCAAGGGGAATCGATCTTTCTTATCTCGATGACTCGACCGGGTCCTCGCTTTTGCACGAGGCGGCGCGTCGGAAAGACCTTCGGTTAATCGAACTCGTCGTGCGCGCTGGGGCTGATGTATTCGTGCGAGACCGAAAAGGAAAGATGCCCTACGATGGTTTGGGCAAGGACGATCGAGTCAGGGTGTTCCTACGCCAATGTGAGTGCTTTCTTATATCTCTCCGACTCTCCTCTAATGAACCGCAGTCGAAAACCATGATCAGTCATTGATCGATATACCCACCTCTGAACCCCCCATTTTGAAGGGGTACCTGAACAAATATACAAATGTCGCCAAAGGATACAGCACGCGGTGGTTCGTCCTCAAAGATGGCGTTCTCTCATGTTCGTATCGATGCCCTCTCTTCATGGAGTGACTTTGAGTACATTTCCTCAGATTATCGACACCAAGACGACGAGGAAATTGCCAGCAGAGGAGCGATTGCCATGAAGACGGCAAGTCTTAAAGTTGGCACTGGTACTGAGAAAACGCGCTTTGAAGTCTACTCCCCGCCCCTGCGCGGTTATACGGTGCAGAAGTGGTACATGCGGGCGAACCATCCCGTTGAAGCTGCACGCTGGACGCAAGCAATCAGCAAGAGCATGGAGTGGTACCGTCGCGAGGCGGATAAAAGCCTTGGGAGTAGGCGAAGTATGGAAAGTGATAAGAGTGCCCTGAGGCCATCGAAGATCCGGACGAGCTTCCAATCCGGGGTATCTACGATGAGGGAACTTGGAACGCAGAGTTTGCGGGGCGATCAAGCATCTTTGATGGATGCGATGGAGAACGCTACCATCATCGGTGACATCTCCAAGGATAGCATTCATGCTACAGAGGAAGAAGACGAAGAGGTCGCGAATAGAAACGACAGTTCGGCAGCGTCGGATATGACACATAGTCGGCCACCTCACGGGAGTACTTTTGACTTGCACGGAAACTCGGTTGCGGCGCAAGTGGAGCTCACTGCGCAGCTCCTTGCCGGATTGCCGTCCGATTCTCCCCTAGGCATGCAGGATCTTCGAGAGGCGCTCAAAGAATCTTTCACAACGATCCAGACGATGATGAACGAGTACCTCCAAATGGCGAGAGATAGGGAAGAGTGGTGGAAGTCACAACTTCAACGGGAACGCGAACGGCAAGTCGTTTGGGAGGAAAGCCTGCAGACGGTCGTTCGTGAAGGAGATGCACTCGAAAAGGAGCTTCGAGCTCGCTCTCGCAAACGCGGAAGCAAGTTCTTCGATGTAGGAATCCACGACATTGGATCTACGACCTTAAAGATACGACCGATGTCGTTATCTGCCACAACGTCTTCCTTACCCTCGGCTCAAACCTCTAGCTACTTTTCGACGGTGGAAACGCCTCCCACTATAGTGGAAACGCCGCCCATTTCGGTCGAAACAGAGCTTATCAGTGATACCCCCTTGTCTCCTGTACTGTTAACCCCTACCCAGCGCCGGATATCCCAATTGGCGTTGCCTTCAATGAACGAAACCGAGGACACCCATGACACAGATGAAGAGGACGAGTTTTTCGATGCTATCGAGTCGGGCAATCTCCCCAATCTCGTCGTCAGCGAGTATCTTACCAGCCCCACGCACTCTGCGACTTGTCTACCCCTTGTTATTGACTTGGAGCCCTTCGTTGGATATAAGCAATTAAGGACCAGCCTGCCCATCGGGAAGGATAACAGACCGTCTACGAGTCTCTGGTCCGTGTTGAAGCACAGCATTGGTAAGGACTTGACGAAGATCAGTTTTCCTGTATTCTTCAACGAGCCCACGAGTATGCTTCAGCGAATGGTGAGTGTATGCGTCCTTGTGCCTATCAGCAAACTCAGTCTGGTTATAGGCCGAGGACATGGAATTTTCCGAGTGTCGTGAGTATCCTAGCTGCTCGTTGATCGGACTCGTCGAGTAATAACGCGTTGGCCTGCAGTCGACGTTGCCTGCAAAGAGAAAGACCCGCATCGGCGCATAGCTTTCGTCGCCGCCTTTGCTATGTCTAATTATTCATCAACTATCGGACGTATAGCAAAGCCGTTTAATCCTATGCTTGTAAATCGTTTCAACTCTACCGAACCATGCGCTCACGTTTTCTCTAGAGCGAAACATTTGAATATGTGAGATTGGACAAGGAGTATCGGTACGTATCCGAACAAGTCAGCCATCACCCACCGATTTCGGCCTGCTGGGCCGAATCACCTAATTGGCATTACTTTGGCGAGGTATATACGACTGATGTGAAGTCAGATATGCAGGTCTAACTAACATCTACAGGTTGATGCCCAGAACAAGTTCATGGGAAAGTCCTTTGAGATCCGGCCTACCGGTGTGGCGCATGCAGAACTCTTACTACCCGAGGAATGGGCACCAAATTACCCCAAAGCGACGACCGTCGGTGGCCAGGGAAAGGTAGTAGAGCATTACTCGTGGAAGAAAGTGACTACGAGCGTTTCCGGCTTCATTCTCGGGTCACCTACAATTGATCATTATGGTGACATGATCGTGAGTTCTCGATGTCCTTTTTTAGAGCTTCGACTAAATTGGATCTAGATCACCAATCATCGTACAGGAGATCGATGCATCCTAACGTTTAAGCCCCGAGGATGGCGAGGAAAGGATGCATACGAAATTTCCGGGGGCGTTAGCAACTCGGATGGCGAAATCACGCACGAAATTGCAGGCCGTTGGAATAGCCAACTCATCTGTCGAGCCGTAGGCACCGGCAGCGGATTCCTCCATCCCGACGCGACCGTCGACGGCCCTGCATCGCCGACCTACATGGCCGAGTACTTCCTCCTGTGGCGTAACTCTGACAAGCCAGATACGCCCTTCAACTTGACGCCGTTTGCGATCACGCTCAACAATTGTCCCGAAGACACACTTAAGCCATTGTTGTGCCCAACGGATTGTCGACTGCGGCCTGACCAACGCGCATTTGAGACGGGCAAGTACGAGCGCGCCAACGAGCTGAAACAGCGACAGGAAGAGAAGCAGCGGGCGACGCGGCGTGCGCGGGAGGATGGAAGGTTGTTGCCGCATCGACCACGATGGTTTACGGCCGAGACGGACGGGGATACGGGGGAGCGGGTGTGGACGCCCTTGCGGGTGGGCGATGCGGTCGAGTATTGGGCGGAGCGGGAGATGGTGTGGAAGGGTGGCAAGGGATGGAAGGACGTTGATCCCATCTTTGTCGAGGATTTGCCGTAGTTGGCGGTTGAACATTTATCCTTTTTTTTTTTCGAAGTGGGGCTGCTGATTTTTTTTTCTTCTTACTTTGTGGAAGTAGACTATGTAGGCAAATGTCGATTGTAATACAGTTCGTATTTTATTCAGCGATCGCCAGATCCTGTTTTTTTCTCCAAAAGGAATGACTGATCCGGGAGGATAAGCTAACACAGCCCCGATGGCTCAGTTGGCTAGAGCGCAGGTCTCATACCATCGTATGACCAGGAAATTACCTGGGTAATCCTGAGGTCGCAAGTTCGAGCCTTGCTCGGGGCAGTTGGTTTTCTTTTTCGATGACCAGGAATGATCGATCTAGGAGAAAGCTAAGCTATGGCCATGAAATACTTCTCCCGCTCACTCAGGTTCACATGCTTCATTGTATTCCATCTGGTCTAGCGCCACTCATTCAAGTTGAGGATGTCAGTCGCATGGCCAGAGGTCTTCCGTGCAGACATTCCTGGTTTCCTTGCCATCGTAATATTGCGCATCAATATCCAAATACAATGCTCACAACTATTATCCGTATCACGAACATTGCTGCGATGACTGCGTAGAGCTGTCGCTCCCATGTCTTGGCTGTTACTAAACATGTCGATGATGGCGAAGCCCAAACCACCCTTCGTCACGGTGATCACGGTGATAAAGCTGGATCGCAATCCTGCGGCGAAGACGAGTTTGTCAATTCTACTACAGCCATCAACCGAGAGCAACGGCTAGCTCCATGCAAGGAGACTATCTGAGTTCGTTCGAGTTCGGTACTCACACAAGCACAGTCGTTCTGATATTCAACTATGCAAGTGCAAGTTCCGACGTCCAACGGCAATATGGCCAAGGCGACCGCTAGCAGGGTGGTAGCGAAGAATGAAGGCCAGGCAACTCGATCTACCTTTTTTTTTCTCTGCGCCTGTTTCCATTTCCGAGTCTGAGAGAACTGACCATGAATCAACAAGGGCCAACGGACAGAAGACAACAGGTAAGCATACCATAGACGTCATCGCTACGAAAGACGCGTCTCGATCTGTTTCTGTCGCTTCAAAGGTAACACGGTCCGCTGCAACGCTGGCACCTCTGTGAGAAGCAGATAAAGATGATCGAGGTGAAAGAGATTGCCCATTCCGAGGACGACAACAGCGCAGCGAATGTCTCAATGCATGCCTCTTCAAGTTTCAGGTCAGCGCCAACAGTGATGACGATCGATCTGTAGTCAGACAACAAATACAATCAAGTGCACCGGACGAGGTCTCCTCTAACAAGGCACATCCTACGCAGCTGGGACTTGATGACGTGCCATCGACCGGAGTGCAATATGATGAAAGACAAGGTTGACTCTGAACACATTCCCACGCTCATGGTCGGATTTGCTCTACGAGGTTGGAGGCGCACTTTTTCTTCCTTCACTAAGCCACGATTCACGAGTGCGAAGATCCTCGGGAGGATTGTGCGTTCGTATCTCGCTAGCACGGCCTCAATTGTGCCGCGCTAAATCTGTGCATTTTGAGTCTTGGCCGCCATCTGGAAGCACCTAATCAATTTCGTACTTGAGATCGCGTTTTCGCAGACTCACCGTCACGCTCAAGGTCCGAGATGGAACCACCGCTGATCATGGCAGGCTACAATTTCCTTCTAATGTTTGCAACCAAACAGTGTCGAATACATGGCTAAACTAAATCTACCCAACTTGAACTCTCCCGGAGACGCGTCCTCATCCGTCCACAGTTGCCGCACAGTGACACCGGTCTTATCATGCATTACACGGCCCTGTGCCTTGAAGGTTCTTGTGCAACGTACAACTCGTCCAACCCTGAGTGGTCTACCGCCCACTGACATGTGTTATAGAGTCCGGTTCCCCAGCGGCGGTCACCACCCCTAACAACATCAAACCGGGCAAGTTACTTGCTTCGTTCCGAACTCATTGTGCTTCAACTTGCCATGACCCAGGGTGATGCAGAGTTTTACCCTGCCTGCATCTAGTTGCCTGTCGGTGGCTCTGGAACCGGCAAGGCGACAAGCAGCGAGGAAGTGACCTTCCCAGGTGGCTATACCGACACCGAGCTGGTATCTTGACGCCCAACGTAGGCTCTTTGCAGCATGTGCTTTGTCCGCACGCTGACGACCATATCTCTCCGATTCAGTACACCTTCCCCGGCCCGCCAATTGCATCCTTTATCACGGGTGGTTCTGGTTCTGGCTCTTCCGGTGGCTCCGAACCTTCCTCCGCCGCGCCTTCCCCTCCGGCTGGGTTTCCCTCTGCTTCTGCGCCTACGATTATGGAGGTGGCCCATCCTCTACTTCGCGACATCCTTGTCCACCCCGTCTGGAGGGTCACCCACCTGTGCACGCAAGCGATCCCTTCCCAAGTCTAACATCAGCGTGGAGGGGAAGCGCATGCACAGACGCACATCGCATCAATCCCGCTGTTCTATCGCTATCCTTTACATTATTCCTTGCTTCAGGCGCTCTTCTCGCTCCGACGGCGCACTTCTCGATGAATTGCAAATGTGGATATGAACATAACAATGTCTAAAATGTCGCGCACGTGGCACGACTCGGACGGGCTCGACGCTCGACGCATCAGAGGCCCAGCCAGGGGCTGCACCTCGTACTAGTTCATTTGTTTTTTTCGCGCAATAAACTGTAGCGTATTTTTCGCTCAAGGAGTTGTGTGGATCGCCTGCTCTTTCGCCCATTGTTTCGTTCAACAACCGTCGATGCCTTGGTAAACCATTATCTCGTAATGGAGGTGGGTGACATGGTAGACATGGACTTTCAGATGGATTCAGACGACTGAGTCCCTTGTTTCCAAATCGTGCATCAAGAAACTCGCGCTGTCTTTAAATCTAATTGCGGTATCTGTCAGTCAACATCCTCGTATCTTGAACCGGCGGAAGACAACAGCAAAGCATGCGGTCAATCTCACCCATTACCCAATCCATAGGCTCATACCCTCAGAGGGAGACCAAAAATAGAAAAACAGGCAAAAACAATATATAGTCATATACACGAACGAGAAAAAACTTGTATACAACTAAAACTTGAAGATATGAACGCTCCGACAGGGCAGTTAGACCTTTCAACAATTCACCAATGCTTTCTGTCGCCATCCAGACAATCACGTTAATGAATGACTGGGTATTCTGTCAAGAAATCAGATGTACACGTCGCATGATAAGACATGCGAACATACCTCGAGGCCTTTCGAACACCTCCCTCAGCTGTCAGGCTATGAGGGAATCAGATATGACCAGGGAAAGAAAGATGGAGACATACTGCTCCGAGTCGGCGATCAACTTCATGGTCATATCGACGAAGTTGTCCAGGCGCATCCTCCTGGGGGTTCTACGAGAACCAATTACGGTCAGTATCACCGACATGATCATCGAACATAAGAAAGTCCGAACGAAGACGCACAGGAGCAGCCATCACGACCGAAATAGCAGCAACGATGGGGAGGAGGATAGAAAACTTCATAGTTGGCTTTGAGATAGATGATAGACGAATAGAACTCTGAGCGTGCTCTGATGGAATAGATCATGCTCTGCAGCGCACCCTTTTTATACCATGGCGTTTATCGACGTTCAGAATTTTCACGGGCTTGTCGAGACCACAGCTCATGGGCAAACCATGGCGACTCGAACGATAGCAAGGTAGTAAGCGGTGTAAACTTACGTGGCTGACATGGACACATAGTCGTCCCGACGTTCTACGTCACAAAGCGCGATGACAGCATTCTCGATTCTCGATTTGGAGCCCCGATCCTCCGGCAAAGGTAGCCGACAGGCTAATGTTATATAGTTAATCGTATTCGTGAGCGGTCTGTCACAAACCTGCGATTGACACGGCAGCTGTCTATGACCCTCCTTTGCTTTTGAGAGGTGCGTGCCCACTGTCGCTACGTTGCGATCACGCAATGAAGAACTGTGGTTCGAGGAAACCCGACCTTACACGTCACGTACGTGCAACTGGGGGTCATGTATCCGCCTTTCGTCTCTTCGTTACCACGGCACTTGACAATCCACAGCTCACGGTGACAGTCGTGATACCTGATTAGTCCGGATCGTTGGTAATTGCAGTACTGATCCTCGCCCAAGCCGAGGCCTTGCAACGGAGACAGTAGTAGTGACGCGAACGTGGCTTCGTCAGCAGATGAGCTGTGGAGATCCGATTCGCTCTCCTTGTCGACCCTTGGAAATCGTCGGGATCGGACCTACGCTGATGCCTCCACGACCTTGCCATCTGAAAGTCGCATCACTGACTCTTCAGCTGTGACACAACCTCGCCCGCCAACGACGGTCAGCCTGTCCAAAGACCTTGCTCGTTCGTTCCTCTTTCAAGATGCGACGCACAATGATACCAGCAAGTCAATGGCAGCTACATCTGACGCAACATTAAAACGTCCATCTGAGTTCTTTGCCCAGTGGTCTCGGTTCGAAGATCGACGATATTTTACCCTCCCCCTACTGCTCCACCTCGTCTTTGACCAATTCACCGATGATTGTGATGCCCATGCCGACGACGATGCAATCAGCCATCAACTCCTAAACGACGTAATCTCTATGGGGGGACTCGTATGACATGATCCTCAGAACCACCGCGATCCGGTGTTGGCAAGGTTAGACCAGGTTGACTGCGTCGTAGTGCCTGCCTTGGTTGCTTCGCTTAGCCCATGCCCATAACTTGACGCGAGCGAGCTTTGGAACCACTGGCAGGCAAAGAAGTTGCCGTTGTTTTGACCAACTTTATTATCGCCAGCTGGGAAAACCTGCCAAGGGGGTGAAATCGAGGGCTCGCTTAGGTCTTGCCAATGGCTGAGTAATTGCAGTTGTCTTGTTTGGTTTGTCTTGCTTGTCAGCGAGATACAGATACACAGCCCTTATTTGAAGGGAAATTGGCGTGGAGGGAAGGACCCGCTCGGGTCTTGATTGGGGATGGTCGCAGTCGCCTTGCTTGCCGGCGATCCAGTAGGCCCCGTCAACTCCAGGGAGAGAACCAGACAGTGACCTCTGCGGTTCTGACTGCCAGGAGCCAACGAAGCCAAGGTCGACGTTGGCGACGCCCGAGAAGACGCTATAGATGACCTCGACAAACAAACAATGGATTTGGGTGTCTCGGGAATCTACGACATCAAGTCTGCTCAGAAACGAAACGACGGCGACGGGGAAGAATAAGCGACCTACGCGGCGCTGTGGTCCATCAGCAGTTGTATGCCCATTCTTGTGGGACGCGACAGCGTTAGAAACATCCAAGGCTGTCGATTTGGACTTGGTAAACGATAAAAAGAATGACGGGGTGCTTTGCAGGCATGGGCCCTTCTATACTGGACGAGCATGCATCAACGATCGACAGCATCCTAAATTGAGTATGCTGATACATACGACTCGTGGTTAGTAAGATAGTGAGTACCAGAAGGCTCGTCATAGTACTTAGTATGCATTCGAATGCCCCGTTCTCTTTTTCGACGATCGCCATCTCGTTCTCGTCATTCTCTCGAATTCTATGTCGGCGGTTCCATTTCACCTTCGATGAGCGAGCGTTTGAGAAGGCAGTCGGGAGTCGTGGCCGTCGAACGTCGGCTGACACTCTGCTGACACATGCCAGAACGGTGCCAATCAAGCTTCTCACCACTACAAGCGCTTGGCCAAAGCTAGCTTAATCCCATCTGTATATCCTACAGCGCCCTCATGCCCGAACTCCCAGTGCCGCATTTGAACGTTTTGAACAAGAACAAGTCTGAGTACGCTTAAATTTCAGCGCTTGCTACTATGGTATGATGTTCTGACCTTCTTCGTCGAAACCTGCTCTCGTTAGACCGAGCGCCAATTTTCCTCCTCCGCCAGATCTCACACAGCATCTTGTCCAATCCGATGATCGATATTACACGGGGGGAGGGTTCAGTGATGTTTACAGATGCTGGTATCATTCAGACGGTCTACGGAAGGAGGTCAGAGCGAGATTGACTGATTTCGTGTGCGTGTTATTCCACCCCTTACAATTACTAGGTTGCAGTCAAAGCATTCCGATTCAAATTTGCAATAAATGGAAATCTGGACAACAGATCTGCAAAGGTAACGATGTCCGCGGCCTGAAAGGACGTGATGTGATCCATGTGAGCTTCATTTTAGATGTTACGCCGAGAACTTGGGATTTGGAGGAGGCTCAATCATATCAACGTCGTTCCATTTCTCGGTATTGCATACGGTTATGGGATGCGCGATGCCATGTCCTTGGTGTCATCATGGATGCCAAATGGTTCTCTTCATGTTTTCTTGGAGAAGTACGACGAAACTTTAGGCTCAGAACACCGACTTCAGCTTGTACGTTTACTTGGTGTTGGGCGCTGTATGATTGTATCCTCCTCTGACTTCATTGGCAGCTCCTGGGCATTGCTAATGGGCTTCATTATTGTGAGTCGTCATTGCCAATTTCGTAATTCAAGGGAATGACATACAACTAATAGTGCATTCTATCCCTATTTCCCATGGTGACCTTAATGGCGTGCGTCAGAGTAAAAGTGTAATTGTTATTTTGTCTGATCTTGGAATAGAATAACGTCCTTATAGACGAAGACTACAATGCATGCCTAGCAGATTTTGGCCATTCGTCTTTCTTGGAGACTATTCCAGAAGCACTTAATTACCTTCAAATGTCCACTGCAAGGCCGGGTGCATTACGTTGGAATGCACCAGAGCAACTCAATCCCGAAGGAGACTCGGACTGCACCCGAACGACCAAGAACGATATATATTCCTTTGGATGTCTTGGACTCCAGGCATGTTTGCTATAACTAGGCATACGCATGTGGGTTTGTTCTCACCTTGGTGTAGACCTTATCTGGCAAGGTACCATGGTCAGAGGTGCATAATGATGCAGCGGTTGTTCTGCGCCTGTCAAAGGGTCAAAAGCCTGGCCGGCCAACATCTCGGATGATTGATGATGCGTATTGGGACTTAATTCAACATTGCTGGTCGTGCAAGGAGGAGAGACCTACCGCGGGAGATATCATGGTTATCATCCAAAAGTTTTTGGACTGCTTCTCGCAGCCACAGTCTCTCCGCGACTTGCTGACACATCAATCTGATCATCCTGTAGTCGAGCCGTCTACATCTTTCCTCACTCCTCGCAACGAAATAACTACTAAGCAAGGGTGATTTTTTTTAATTCCGATATTTTCCTTGGAACTAATTATACTTGGCCAAGCAGGTATCTCGGCATGACAGCGCCTGTTTCAATGGGTGAATCTACCGACCGAGAGAAGGACATCACTGCGACACTTCTTGAAGAAGTGCGAAATCAGGGAAGCCACGAGAGCGTCGAAAAGGCTCAAACGAGGTACGATCTAGATTCTCCTATGTACCTATGGCAAAGGACTGAGATTCGCATTTCTTGCAGGGAGACAGTCCTCAGGCACATTTCTGTCCTTGTCAAAAGTTTCGTATACAAGGTCTCCCTACAATGCGGGCTATCCGAAGCAGCTGCGAAATTGGCTGGTGGCAAGATTTTTACCTTTGGCTCGTATCACTTGACTGTTCACGGACCTGAGTCCGATATTGATACCTTGTGTGTGGTGCCGAACCATGTGTCCCGGGAGGACTTCTTTGGCGTGTTTGAAGTCATGCTGCGGGAAATGGAGGGCGTGACGGAGCTCTCAGTGAGTAACATAGTTGTGCGGTATTCCCAACCCTTGGCCGATTACGACTCGTTAAAGGCTTTTCCTGAATCATACGTTCCCAGCATAAGAGCAAAAATTCTTGGTATTTCTTTGGATTTTTTGATGGCACGGTTAGCGTTGTCATCCATACCCGATGACCTATCATTAAAGGATGACAATCTGCTCCGGAACTTGGACGAACGATGCATGCGGAGCCTTAATGGTACTGAATCTTTGTCATATTTACCTGCTATACTCAGGTTAAATTGAGCTTAGGTTCGCGAGTGAATGACAAGATCTTGTATCTAGTACCCAACGTCCAGGTGTATCGTGATTCTTTACGGTGTATCAGGCTCTGGGCTCAAAGTGCGTATCTATCTGCTTCAGTTTGGTATTGTTGTTCACGTTCGATTTCGATTTCAGGAAAAGCACTATATTCGAACTTCAACGGGTTAATTGGAGGTGTGGCTTGGGCCATTCTTGTGGCGCACGTGTGCCAATTGTATCCAAACGCAGTTGTTGGAACGATAGTTGGCAGATTCTTCTCCATTATGTATCAGTGGTAGGTCATATCACCGTGCTGTCTGTTCTTATACAAACTGTATGACGGGCCGCCAGGTCTTGGCCACAGCCTGTAATTCTAAAGTTAACCGAAGAAATCGGGTCCTTACAAGCACGAGTATGGAATCCAAGAGTACGTGTTTAAATAATTACCGTTTGAAGTCTGAAGTCATATTGGTAATGTGAAGCTGCACTCTGCGCATCGGGCGCATAAAATGCCTATCATTACTCCCGTTTACCCTGCGATGTGTGTTACTCCCGACGTTACAAAATCAACGCAAATTATTATCGTTGATGAACTTAAGAAAGGTTAAGTTCGACCTTGTTTTCTTTTGTGCATGGAAAAGCTGATGGAAAATGCTTGAAGGTTCCGACATAGTGGATCGAGTGGTGAATGGAACCGCACGTTGGTCGGAACTTTTTACAAAGGGAAACTTTTTCTACCGGTATCCATTTTACCTGCAAGTGATTGCATGCACCAGTGATTCTGAGCTCCGAATCAAATGGTAAGCAAGATTTGGGCCTTCACGACTCAGTAACACATTACAGCACTCCTATCAGGACGAGAGTCGTGGAATCGAAAATATGGCACCTCGTTGTGAAATTCGAAACTGTCAATTCTATCAGCTTGGTTCATCCATACCCCCAAGGGTTCGAGCAAATATTCCACTGTATGTCGAGAGAAGAAGCGAATCAAGTGGTACGAGGACAAGTATCAGATATGATCACGAAGCGGTCCGAAACCGAAATTGAAGAAATCGAGGGCGCCAGTACTGTTTACTCGACGACGTTTTACGTCGGTCTCTCGCTGGAAACACAGTACAGTACGTTTACGACTTCAGAAAACAGATTTGGCACTCTAACCTTCTTTCCGTCTTGCACATCAGCTTCGGCTAGCCAGTTGGAAAGTCTTAATATAAACTTCATCAGACAGATGCAGAGATGGGAAAAGTACGACGGAACGCGGATGAGCATCTTTCTTCAGATCGTTCCACGGTAAGGTGTGCTGAGAACAAACTTTTTCTTCTGCTTGACCACGTTCTTTTTGGACAGATCTGCGCTTCCAGATCATGTCTTTGACAAAGGAGAGCAATGAAAGAATTCAAATTGGCTTCGAGGGGGATTTCTACTCCTCAGTGCTGACGGAAAGGTACAGGACGATTGAACATGCATCAACTCCACCCGGAATAGCCCATGATACATATACTCTGCGGTTTGGGGACAGCTGCATAATTACATAGAAGTCAACCTCAAACTTGGAATTTAGCATGGACGACGACTGCAGAGAGAAACAAGCAATAATTATTGTCCGTCACGGTACGCTGGAAAAAAAAAACTATTTTCCGAGATAGGTGTACCATCGTTGCAGGGCCTCAGCTTGGAGGTCGTTCCTTGCCCCAATGTGGGCGAGGATCAGTCGCAGGGGGGTGATGGAAACGATGATTGGATAGCTGATGATGATCAAGGGCGTGCTGTACGAAGCCAACCGTTCAAGGAACTGCGCATCATCATGTGTGGTCTGACGAGAATTACGCCAGTTCCCGAGTATGTCGAGAAATACAAGAGCATGATGCCGCCGGAAGATAAGAAACGCGTTGAGGCGTAACAAGCAGTTTCACTGGGACGAGTTCGAGTCCAAGACGTACTCGGACGTCCACGATGCATTTCGCGAAGAGATTGTCACACTGATGGGTCTCTCGCCGGCTGGTGGAGGTGATGATCACGCTCACGCTCGCACACAGGCTGTAGGGACACGGGTCGCCGAGGTCTTCCTGAGGGGTTCGACATGGATGCAGATGGAGGCGCAACATGACCTAGGCACGCTCTTCCTAGTCAGACTTTCTGACTCCGTAAGACGTCGGACATTTCTCTCTTGTCCGGGATCAAAGCTGGCAGTCACCGACTATTTGGGTTGTCAAGTAGAAATTAGGTATCGTGACCATCACCGTTGCAGGAGCCGTGGATCAATACTGTCGGGTAACGAACAGACGAAAGTCACCTGCGCGTGCCATGGATGCTCTGTGGCTGCACTCGTGCCTCGTTGCACCATGGATGACCGGGACCACCGGTTTGCCGGTTTTTTCGAAATCCGGTCCATATACATACATATCTTCATGCAGGAATCCTGAAACTATTTGTCCTGCCTTCGACACTGTTGAAGGCCGACCTGCGAGCGCTTCGCCATAACAATAAAGACTTCAAAACGAGGCGGCCCCAAGCAGGATGACCATGACGGTCTTCCTGACGCTGTCATGTCCGCATTGGGCATGAAAGCCACGGTCGTTCAACGTCAACGTTGAAACGGATCTTGACATTGCAAATGGAGTGAGAGGCAAGATAGTGAACATCGTCCTCAACGATCGCGAATCTCATGGCAAATTTCCGCATCACAACGCGTCATCCGACTCGAATATCCCCCATCCTCCACTGGGATTGCAAAGTGACACGCCACAAAAATACTGGATGATAAAGTCATACCACCTGTCCCGTTGGAACGGAGTTTCCCCGTCGTTGAAAATCAGAACAAGATAGTCATCGGGACCCGAACCGTGGCAGCATATGCCTTCATCGACTACCGTTCGCAAGGGCAAACGATTAATTACGCAATAATAGATGTAGGATCGCCACTACTCACGTCATTTAATATATGTATATGGTGGTGACATGGATGTAAAGGCATACGGTTAATATCGGATTTCGATGAGAAAAGCTGACATGTCACCCAAGCGAATACCTGCACACTGTCACCACGCTGATTTGGACGAGGTGGGTACTCGGATGACCACGCTCACGAGTCACGCGGGCACACAAGCTGGCAAGGACATGGACCACCGAAGAGGTCATGGAACCACTATCCTGAGTGGTTGAGCATGGGTACACTTGGACTTCCAGAGATGCAACATGACCTAGTACTTAAGTACGTTCTTCCGAGTCGTCGGAGTTTCTGGCTCCGTCGGAACATCGGACACTCCCGAGACTCACGATTAGTAAAGCCGCCAATCACCGACAATCCGGACTGTCATGTAGAAATTAGGTATCGTGACCATCTCCGTTGAACGGTTGCGGGAGCCGGGGATTTTCAAGTACCGTCGGGTAACGAAGAGGCGGATGGCGAATACGTGACGTGTAAGGTCCCGACGGGTTTCCTCGGACCGCAACTCTTCATTGCGCGGTTACTACGCAACGTGGCGACAGTGAAAAACGAAGAAAAAAAAACGAAAAAAGGGGTATTAGACAGCGGGGGCTGAAACTCTACCAGCTCAGTTTGGGGTATCCCGATGACATTCGCAGGTTCGAATTGCGACAGACAGCTCCCGAATACGATCGACTATATGCCATTCAGTCGCGCAGACGGAGAGAGACGGTGCAGGGGTTAAACGACGTTCGAGAGAGACAAGAGATTCAGAGGTAGGTGCCGCATATCCGAATTTACTGCGGTAGTCTCTGTTATCGGACGCTCTTGTAAGCATTTCGTTCAGGGCCCTACGGACCTTGTACTTATCAGACTACAGGACACCGCGGTGTTTGAGGCAGCTGCCGGATTCACGGTGATGTCAGTGTGTTACAGTTGCTACGTTTTACTACCCACTGCTATCGTTCGAGTCGCCATAGTTTGCCCATGAGCTGTGGTCTCGACAAGCCCGTGAAAATTCTGAACGTTGATAAACGCCATGGTATAAAAAGGGTGGGCTGCAGAGCATCTATTCCATCAGAGCACGCTCAGAGTTCTATTCGTCTATCATCTATCTCAAAGCCAACTATGAAGTTTTCCATCCTCTTCCCCATCGTTGCTGCTATTTCAGTCGTGATGGCTGCTCCTGTGCGTCTTCGTTCAGGCTTTCTCATGTTCGACGATCGTGTCGGTGATACTGACCGTAATTGGTTCTCGTAGAACGTCCAGGACGGGGCAGTTCGTCGCGATGCTTACACGGAATTTGTTGATGAACAACTTGGAACTCGCCAACAAAGAACGGTATGTCTCCATCTTTCTTTCCCCTGGTCATATCTGATTCCCTCATAGTCTGACTCCTAAGGGAGGCGCTCGAAAGGCCTTGAGGTATGTTCCCAGGTCTTGTCGATGCGATGTGTGCGTCTGATTTCTTGCCAACAGAATGCCCAGTCGTTCACTGTAAACGTGATTGTCTGGATGGGTGACAGAAAGCGTTGGTGAATTGCTGAAAGGTCCAACTGCCCTCAGGTCGGGTGTTTATTTTTTCAAGTTTTAGTTGTATACAGGTTTTTTTCTCGTTCGTGTATGACTATATTGTTTTGCCTTTTTTTTTGGATCACCCTCTGAGGATATGAGCCTATGGATTATGAGATTGACAGCATGCTTTGTTGTCTTCCGCCGGTTCAAGAATAGGAGGATACTGACCGACAGATTACGATTCGATTCAAAGACAACGTGAGTTTAGTCTCGTATCCATCCGTCTTTGGTCTCAGCTGTGGTGCGAAGAGAGCGGAAGGAGCGTACTGGCGTTACTCGTGTACTAGTAAAGCTAACTACGGTGGCTAGGCGGTTAAGATAGGTGGGAACGTGGTGATCGCCACGAGAAAAAGGGTACGGGCGAAAGCGCGCAGCGCTGACCGGCCCCGGGCTTCAGGGTGACTCTGCAGGGCAAGGCGTGAGCTGCGTAGGGTGGGTGGGAGACACCTCGCAAGACGCCTTGCTGCCCATGATGATCCTGAGGAAACCGGGGCCCCGATGAACGTCCTGAGAGGTGCCGAGGGCGGGCTGAGGCCGAGGCTGGGAGTGGTGGGAGGGTGCGACAAAAAGGGAGGTTGGCTGGGGAGACCGGCCAGGTGTGGTGAAGCCGGGGAGGAGAGAGAGACGCTGCCCGTCACTTCAACCGCGCGGGACCGAAGACCGTGCTCTGTGGCTGTGCTCGTGCCTTGCTACGCCACAGACCGGCACTCTTTGGTCTCAGCTGTGGTGCGAAGGGAGCGGAGGGAGCGTACTGGCATTACTCGTGTAGTGCGCGGTCCGGCGTCACGCTCGGATCACGACTGGGGGTGTGAGTTCGAAGGGGATGGATAAGTGAGAGTGGGGGTGAGGTTGACGAGGACGGGACGACGCAGCGGCACGTCGATCGAGCGGACGACGGAACGGACGAGCGGAGAACGAGGGATCTATTCGATGCTGTCGATGTCGACCGATCGGTCCTTATGTACATCGCGGTAGGGCTATGTAGTGTCTAGATGAATAAAGAAAGCATAGGAACTCGGAACGTACCATCGCCGATAGCGTACAAAGAATGATGGGCAGCATATGGCGGGGGAGCGGAACATAGAGAAAATGAAGTGAAAATGAAACATATCGTAAGTGTCCGGGTCGGCGTCGTAGGTAGCCGGTTAGTCACGTGTCCGCGCGCAGCCGCGGCGCGATCCTTATACTCGTGTACTAGTAAAGCTAACTACGGTGGCTAGGTGGCTAAGATAGGTGGGAACATGGTGATTGCCACAAGAAAAAGGGTACGGGCGAAAGTGCGCAGCGCTGACCGGCCCCGGGCTTCAGGGTGACTCTGCAGGGCAAGGCATGAGCTGCATACCCAAGTGGGGAGGAGAGGATGACAATGCATGCAGCATTCGCCGTAAGCCCGAATGATAGGATTCGATGCTACTCACCAGAGGTATCAATGCCTCACCAGTGGCAAGGTGTGGCACATGATGGATTGGTGCAGGGCAGGGTTAGCTTGCACATATGGCGCTAGGATCTGGGCATGGCAGTGAAGGTAGACCACGAAGGTGTCACTTGCCCACCGCCCTTTGATCTTGATGATGTCGAGTGGGACGTTGCACAAGAGGTACTTGAGCATGGATCTGATGCGTATCCCATGGCCTCTCAGCTGTGATAGGTTGGCCCTTTTGAGGGTGGCCTCTAGGGTGTGTAGGAAGGTGTACCTTGTGAGTGGGCAGAGTACACCTTTTTCCTTGTATGCAAACAGGTGGGCATCAGGGGGTGGGTTATTGATGTGGAAGTGATTGGCAAGGGCATCTACGGGGTTGGCTGGACCTTGCTGCCTCACCCAATTGACATCTTCTTCTTGTGGTGTGGATTTGGATTGGGGGAGATGGAGGTTGGTTACTGTGAGGCCCTGGCAATCTGTTTGCTCACTGAGATTGCAGTGGGTGACGTGGAGATGTGCATCAAAAGCCTTGATGTTGGGCATGGTGAATTCCCCAGTTCGAGCTGTGGCGAAAAACATTGTCATGAGGCATGCGAAGACTGTGGCATCAAGGGGGTTGGAAAGGGTGAGGAGGGAACAGATCTTCGTGATGATGTCGATGGTGTAAGGTTCCCGCAGGGGTCATTTGGAGGAGGGGGGGCTGAGGGACTTGGAAGCTTTGATTGGGATGACAGTTTCTTGTTCATTCACACACCAGGATAAGCCATGAAGGAGGTGCCATGCCCTGACACTGCTGATGTAGTTGGAGATGGAGCTTGCTGTGTATAGGTCAGCCATGGCTGCAATGAAGATGGAAATGAGGGCGGGGCTTGTGGGGGCGTGCTGTTCCTCTGGGATCCCTTTGGTGTCGCAGAAGGAGTGGTAGGCTAGAAGGCCTGAGCTGTAGGTTTCCTTTGTTGAGTCTGACCACACGTGCACCATGACATCGAACACCCATTGTGCATCTCGCTGCCTGAGCAGGGAGGTGGCGTGGCAGGAAGTGGCCAGCTGCCATTTTGTGAGGTGCTCCCGTGCCAGGCATAGAGGGTGTGATTGGGGATCTGGTGGGAATGGGGCCTCACTTGGGTGGGTGGATGCTCCACTATTACCAGAGTTGTGTGCTGGGGAAGAAGGCTGGTTGGGGGGAGAGGCTGGGGGTGTTTTTACTGCTTTGGCAATGCAGGTGGGATGGTGAGCCCTGGGCAGGCGAGGGGGGAGGGTGGGTATCAACTGGGTCTGTTAAGTCCAATTCCACGGAGGTCTGGGTACTTATCTCCGGAATGCCAGAGATGTACTGAGGTAAGGACTTTGGCTTCACCTTATGTGGTGTGCCCTTATCTGAGTCTGGGGTCCTCAATTTATGAGGGGGTTGGAGTGAGGGGTCGGAAGGTCAGAGGGTCGGAGGTGAGTTGTCAAGACTCAGACACAAGAACACCGATGATAGATCAATGGCGGAAGAGGAGAGTGTGGAGACTAAGATGATATTTGAACTGAGGTACAGAGACATAGTATAGGAGTTTATATACAGAGGAAAGAAGTCCGAATAGAGTAAAGTAAGATTTGGAGGAACAGATGTTCCAAGGTTCCAGTGCAGTGCCGGTTAGTCGCACAGCCGGAGCTGTGCTCCTTACCCTGAGCACTGCATGTCAGAATGGAGTCTAACTAAGAGTGAAGAAACAGGAATGTATCATAAAGGTAACATACAATAGATTGGAGAGAATAGAGAGAGAGATGATACCGGAGGTCTGGAGGTATATCATCAGAGGGGATATGACCGGAGGATTGGAGGGGACTTGGTGAAAATCTGGGATATAATAGGGTCATGGAGTAGGGCTTTGAGGTCGTCTGGGAGGGGAATTGGGGGAAGGAGTGCATGTTTGGGGGGGTATATCCCCCAGGAAATGGGGTCGGCCAGGTTGTTTTCACTGTGGACGTATTGGATGTGAAGGGTGCATTGCATGCTACCCAGGGCGGCAAAGATGTGCTTGAAGGAGTCATTGGTTGGCTTGTTGCAGCTCTGCCCTTTGTGCCAGCCATCAATGACCCCTTGGTTGTCCCTGAGCACCTGAAAATGAATGTTGGAGGCGCCAGTGAGCCTGATTGTGCTGACGAGGAGTTTGAGGCCGATGGCTTCTGCCCAGCCGATATTGCGACTATCAGCATGCCAGTTGAGGGCAAGGAGCCAGGCTCTTCACCTTCCATTGAGGAGGATCTTGATCCCTGTGGAGGAGCTTGCATCTGAGAAAGCATCAAGGTGCAAAATGGGCTGGGGGAAGGGGATGGGAGTGGGAATGGAAGGGGGGCCAGTTTGTTCTGCCACCACTGTAGGTCGCTTGGGGTGCCACACAGCAGGGTTCTGGGCTTAAAGGGGTTGCTGCTGAAGATGCTGAGCATGGATTCAAGATTGGTGAGATAAGGGCGACCTTCTGGAAATACCAGGGAAGCATGGACGAGCTTTCCATGCAGTTTTTGCACATCATCCAGGCTATGTGTGTGCCATTGCAACCAGGTGTTGATGGCCTGAATGTACTTTTCATGCTTGGCCTCTACCAGTTGAACTGTGCAGTCCTCAAAGTCCCACACCAGCTGAATGAAGGTGGTTGTGCTGGAGAATGGCATGTCTTTTGACACCTTCCATGGGATGCCTAGGGAATTGGAAAGTTGGTCGATATCTGACATGCCATAGGAGAAACCCTGGTCCTGCACTGGTCTATTGGCACCCAAGCCTGAAAAATCCCATACTGGGTGTTAATGATCCTCATCAAACTCGGCTGTGAAGCCGTCTGGTAGGGTGGCCCCTGCATATCAGGTGCAACCTCCGAGGGTTTTTGGGCCTCCAAGCTAGGAGATGGAGCTGGCAATTTGCTGCTGTGTTAGGTTATAGGCAGCTACTGCCTTCTTTGATATGTGAATGAATAGGTGGTCATCTACCCAGTGGAGGATGGGACTGATACCCTCTGCTCGCATGATGTTCACCCCTGCTCCTCCAATGCTGCCGTAAATGCCCGCTGATGGGGCAAAGCTGAAGCATAGGGCTGTGTCAACTGCAAAGAGGTCATCTGTCTCTCTGACGATAAGAGACTGCCACTGAGTTGGATGTACAGGCACTGTACAATATGCCTCAGCCACGTCTCTGATTGCACCCTAAGAGCCAGGTGGAAGGGAGGATATCAGCAAAGATACTATGTGAAATGTACTGTATGAAGCCAAAAAGTCATCTGGGTTGGTGAGTGAGTTTATGGAGGGGACACTATGCACAGGTACATGAGGGTATGATAGGTTTTGCACAAGGTGGAATCTGCCCAGCTTGCCTGGTTTTGGGACAAGGGAAAGAGGGGAAGTTTGAAAGCAGCCTAAGGCTGCTTCGATTGAGCCATGGGAGAAAGGGCCTAGGTACTGGCTTTTGGCCAGTTCTTTGGCAATCAGTTCATCAAATATGGTTTTGTGGACTGTTACTGTTTTGCTATTAGGGGGGGTGAAGGTCTGGGACAGGGTAGGTAAGCCTGCAGTGAAGCCAAATCGTAAACCATCAAGTATGTGCGGGTATTTGATTGACAGGTTATGCTTGGAGAGGGCGTTGGCCCAGGCACTAGGAATGTACGGTGTGAGAGCCTGCATGCTTCTGAGCATGATGGCATGCATGAGCTCTGTGACTGTTGCTTTCACAACCGGAACATTCATGTGCTGCAGATTTGTGGGAGGTGGAGCAGCCGGTTGATCGCTGCCAGTCCGTGCAGAGGAGCCTGCTGTTGCCATCCATGATACGGCCTTCAGGGGTGCAGAATGCATGGGCCAGGGCATAGTCTCAAGTGGTGGCCTGGTTGCATTCGTGGACCCTGTGCAGGTGCCTGCTGAGACAGATGGGGCAGACCAATTTGGTGGGTGGCATGGCACTACCTGGGGTCTGGTTTTGTCCTGGAGCCCGAAGGAATTTTGGTGGGGGTGAGGTGAGGGAGAGGGAGGCAGCAGGTGGGACCGTCAATGGGGTGATTGCGAGCAAGCATTGTAGCAACACTCATACAGGGCAGTGGATTGGTGATGGGGGGCCCTGTGCATGGCACACAATCAGTAGGGTGGGGAGGCTGGGCACTCATACCATGCCATCATCTAGAGTGGGCAAAATCCCAGCATGGGCAAGGTGTGACATATGACCAACACCAGTCAAGGGACAGGGAGCATGCCATGGCATCAGACCGGTTGGGTTGGGTTGGGACTGCATGGGGCATGTCAGTATGAGTTCCACGATGGAGGGAACACCAGACCGCCAGGCCAGTTGGGGTGGGGTGGGAGGGAGAGGGGTGCACGGTTGTGACAAGGACAGGAAACCCGGACAGCATGACATGTGATAAGGAAAAGAGGTGGGAGAGGGAAGGTCAGCCTGGTTAGAATGGGGGAAAGGGAGAACTGACTTGATGGGTGGGGCAGTCTCTCATGTCCGAATCAATGTCGTAGGCGATGCTGTTCATGAGGTGCTCATTGATTGTGGCTATGTTGAAGGGGGCAATGTCGCACTTGAGTTCGTCATGCCATTGACATTGGTCGTGCGAGGCATATGTCAGCACTATGAGGTCTCCATGACGGTTGGACCTGCGCTCGTGCATCTCCACATGGTAAAAGAAGGTGCCAAGGGCGATTATGTTGTTTTCAGGCCACCCTGCTAGCCTGATGTGCTCAAGGAATGTGTTCCTGGCATACAGGAAGTCGACCATGGCCAGCTCATGGTCTGCATGGGCGTTCTGAGAGGCTTTGATCAAGGCGACTGGGCATAGGGTGAGGACATCTTTGGAGCTGCCGATGCCAAAAGCATCATCTGTGTTGGACTTGCTCAGACGTGAGGCTTCACAACACCCTTCCGGGGAAAAATACCATAGCTCTACATATTCAAAAGACGCAAGCTTCTGGATGGCATACTGGGAGGGATGGGGGATAATGACATTTGGTGGGGGATGCTCCTCATCACAGATGGGCATTTTGGCCTTCTTTGCCTCGCCGGGTGCTGGCACTGGGGGATCGGGCCTGGGTGTGGCATGCTTGGCCTCACGATGCTGCTGCTCTGCTTCTAGTCTGAGGCAATGTTTCTCCTCATCCCTGGCCCACTGGCATTCCTCCTTTAGCTCAAGCTGTTGGTGGTCCCATTCGGCAAGCCTCTGGATGTGAGCCCTGTCCCAGGCTGCCTGCAGGTGTGCGATGGCATGCTCTTGGTCGACATCAGCGCCTGCCCTGATGGCATCCTGCACTTCTTGGAAGGCATTGCCTCTGAAGTCCAGGGGCATTTCCAGGTATAGGTCGGCCATGTTGGGGAAGATGGAAGGCGAATGGGTGATCTGGGGGAAAGAATTAAAGGAGTGACACAGTGCTGGAGTGTGACAGAATGTGACAAAAAGGGAGGTTGGCTGGGGAGACCGGCCAGATGTGGTGAAGCCAGGGAGGAGAGAGAGACGCTGCCTGTTACTTCAACCACATGGGACCAAAGACCATGCTCTGTGGCTGTGCTCGTGCCTCACTACGCCACAGACCGGCACTTATGGTGTGTATGGGCGGAGTTTATTTTTATGCAGAGTTCGAAAAAGATGTGCAGAGAATGCACCATAACATCTGGTGCATTTGGTATGGTGAAGAGATGGCATCTCTCGCCACAGCACATGATCATGATGCAACAATTCATGTAGTACGTAGCAATAAGTGTAGACTTCCCATCACCAGCATACACAGGAAGCTTCTAATCCCCATTCTCCATGGACCCTGTACTATCTGTAATAACTAGTACTGAACAAGACCAAGAAACGAGAGACAATTGCCTTGCTTGAGCTTGAAATGAGGCAGCTTGGAAGCATAAGTATGACTCTGAAAAGACAAGGAAAGAGCTCACCTTCTCTGGACTCTTTCTGGTATTCTTCTTCTCTTGTCTGGTTGTGTATGCTGATTTTCGAAGCATTGTCCACAGTGTAGGCGTGGTGATCTCAATTTCTTGTATCATATTACCAAACTTTGTACTGGTATAGAAACCCTCTGAGATATCATCATGAGAACCCAAGATTGCCAAGACTTCATCTAACTCCCAGTCAAGCATGTCTCACAGGCAAGTATGTGCAAACTCCTCCATGACATTATGAGCAGCTCTCATGCAAGACTTTCAAGAAGCAGAAGAGCGCAGCGGTTTGACAACAACCATGCAAATTCAGCAACAGCAGTGTCTCATCAACTCCAGTGATGGCAGGATGACGATGTGACAATGGCATCCAGTCAGCACCAGCAATGGCAAGACAATGATGACAACACTGATGATGCAAAAGCGGCATGTCACAACAATGCAACCCTCATTGCCAGCACCAGCGATGGCAGGACAATGACAATGATGCAAATGCAGTGATGGCGGCCTCCCATCAACTCCAGCGATGGCAAGAGGAGAACAACAAGGATGATGATGCCAATACAACAGTGCCACATCACTAACACCAGTGATGGCAGGACAACAACAACAACACAAATGCAGCAATGGCTGTTACGAATGATCTCTGTGAGACTGTCACGTGCCCCTTGCGAGCTTATCTTATACATCCTCAATGAAACGACGAATGCGACCCTCTACAGGCGCATATATTTTCATTTCTCTTTATTCATTTCTTTTACTCTTTATCTTATTGGGGTATGAACCCCTAATCCTTATCTTATCGGGATAACATATCCCTACACCATACCCAAAGACATCCAGGTCTTCAACATCTTATCTTATCAAGGGATACAAGATCCCTTCTCTATCTTATCAGATCATCTGGTTATTGTTACGCTCAGGCGTAGACCCGAGGGACAAGGGGGCGAGGGGACGTTAACGTCGCTATTCAGCTGACGTGGCAAGGGTTGATAGACGGGCGATCCGCTATCCTCAGCCTCAACGGTATGTCGTGAGCTGTTGACCTGGTCAACGTATGTCGTGACACAGGGACGAAGGAGTCGCTATGGGGGAGCAACGACGAGGGACGACAAGACTGCCTGCTTGACGATAAGGCAGGGACTAGGAGGGGCCCGAGAGGAGTCGATGATCAAGGTAGATTCGGGTAGATCTAACTTGGGGAATACATCGAGGGTATCGAGGGGTTTATATAGGCGAGTCAAGAGAGAATGAAGTGGAGCGTAAAAGGGATGACTCGACTATAGAGTGCGATGGAATCGCGAAGAAAGGGAACGAGTCAGAGATAACGGTGACAATACAACTGCGGATACTGTGGATGAGTCACACTAAATAGGTAAGCAAAGATAAGAGAAAGGAGGAGTTAATAAAGTGGCTCAGGCGGGACTCGAACAGCGAGAGCAATGTCTGTAGGGAAACTAGAGTAAGAGCGAAGGAAAAGAGTAGGGGTATAAGTGAATTGTAACATTACCCCCCGGTTAAGGGTCAAGTCCATGACGAAGACTAGAAATCTCCATAGCCAGAACCGGCATCGTTGAAGTCCGCCTCCATAGAGACGAATGGGTCCATGTCGGGAGAGGGGGAGTGGGCGTGTCGTCTAGCGACGGGAGAGCGTCAAGCTCGAGGGAAGTGGAGACG